>JABUQX010057070.1:47500-50000 GCA_015478945.1 Trachelipus rathkii | reverse complement strand
TCGGTAAATAAAAAACGAAGCACATTGAAAAGAAAAACCATGTGCTCTTTAATTGTTGATTTAATGTCTACCAAAATTGTAGAATATATTTTATAACAAAAAGAAAAATTGCTCTACAATACTTGTACAAGAGTACAGACACAGCGCTCAAACAGAAAGGTTATGTGATAGTGTAAAGATTTGTTTACTAACCTAACGCTTTTTGGCCAGTTCTTCAATGGTCCTGGCTACTTCAATCTATAATAACATCTTTATCCAAGTTATAAAACAAGTCTTTTTCTACATCATGAAAAGAAGATTAGACATAAGGTCTTAGGGCTTAAAGTAGATCTAAGTCGATTCTTAACTATTTTAAGTTTAGAAAATTCTTTCACAGGTGACTCGTGTACAAGGTATGGGTAGTACAAACTTGTAAGCTACATATAGGTTGGTAAACAATCCAGATTGTGAGAGTTCAAATACAATAAAAAAGGCGCATGATAAACACCGAAAACATTGTTTATTGTCAGAGCAGCAACCATAAAGATTTTCGTCTTCTTCAAATTCAGATTCTACAACGCCAAATTCACAGATTTCTTCAGCTCTATTTAGATTGTCTTGTTTTCTTTTAATGTAAGTTTTTTCAGACATTGTGAAACTTTCATACTAATCTGCAAACTGTTTCAGCTCTATCAATAACTGACTTCTTTCAACTTTACAAAGTTTAGAAATATTACAAAGGACTTCCGTAGGAAAGCTATCAAGCATTACCATTTTATAAATTTTTTTGGGTCTAACCAGGAACAATCTTCTAAAATTTCAACTTTTGGACAAAATTCGTCTTTACCTATTGTGACATAAGGATAAACACTGAAAAGACCAATTTATAGTTTTGAGCAGTTGAGATTCCAGGAGCTTGATCTATTGATTTTTCACCAGGCATTACCTTTTTCTTTGAAGTTCTTTTTTCCGTAAAATCTAATTCTACTTCTACATCAATACTGTTATCTTCTAATTTCCTATTAACTGTACGTACTTGCATAATATTTTGTTTTTGAATACAGAGCCTGAAAGTGTTTAATCACTCCTTTTATCTCCTACTTGTTGAAGCAAGCTTCTCTACCGAGTTCCAGGCTGTAGAATAGTTAAATGGTTTTACTTTGCAAATATTTTGAAATGGGAGATATAACAAGAATAATCTATAAACAGTAGGCAAAAAGTTTTCAATTGGACCATTGACTGATTAAATTTCTTGCCATGAATTTAGATTTGCATTTGATATTTCTTTTAAATGGTAATAAAATTGAATACTTTCTCTGCGTTAACGTTTTCTCAATTCCTAAAAATCCCTCATCGATAATAATTGAAGAAAGAGAGCTTTATGTTTGCTCCACCAACTTGTGGCTCCTATTTTTTTGCAACCAGTGCATGCTCCATAATCCTCACCACCGAACAACCTAGCAAAAGCGAGTTCCTTCTATAGTTGCGCTCAATCGCCGTCTATCCCCATACGGCCTTCTTTTATAAGACGAGCTAGAAACCAGCTGATTCTTCCCCAATCCAACTAAGTTTTCTGATTGGAGGCAACGTTTACTGTTGAATCAGCACTACAAGTTCAGCTGTGTCCCATTCAGTGAGTTGTAAATAAGATCCCATTTTTCTTGGAACTGAGCTTGCAGGACCGTCAAAACAAAACCTTCATATTGTTAGCTCCGTTAAATGAACAAGCAATAATATTTGATGATTGCCACACTTGGCTATTTCTGATTTTATAAGCTCGTACAAAGCTAATTCAGATGAATCATCGACTACTGTTATTTTTAAAAGTCTTTCATATATCTTTCCTTGAAAGACATAGCGGACGCAAATCGCCAACTGATCCATAACAGCTACATCTTGAGTACTATCTACAATCACGCTGAATATTATGCTATCATGAAGGTTTTTCAAAATGATATCACGGAACATCGAACCAATTATTTAGGTAGCTTGTTGATAAAGGTTTTTGACAAAAAATGTCAACAAAGAGTCTCGTCCAGTCGGTCTTTTAGTTAACTTTCCAGTGGCTTTTCTTTTGTTCATTATTTTCAGTCTGTGCTGTTTGCTGTCTTCAATATACTTTCTGACATGACTTTGTAAAATTACATAATAATTTGCAACCAACATGACCAGATCGAGAAAATTACCATGATTATCTGTAGAGTCAAGGGTATAAGCCCATTCTGCTTTATCCCCTCTGTACGCAATGCCTTGTTTTCCAGTAAACAAAACTATAACAATTAAACGTTTGAAACAAAACCAAATGCTGGGTGAATTCTCTTGTCTCGCTTGTTTGGTGGTTAATGTCAGAAAGTTGAAATTATCTGACCTTTTTTTGGCTTTGAAAAGGTACCTTCGCTGCGAGTTGACGATAACGAGAGTCTTCGTGAAACAACAGGTTTTTAAATATGCTTAGGAGAAGAGTCATGTCGGTTAATAAATGTAGAATCTCTATTTTCTTTACCTCCCAAAAGCCATACAG
>JABUQX010057070.1:32500-42500 GCA_015478945.1 Trachelipus rathkii | reverse complement strand
TGCTGTTCTGATAATTGATCCCAACCTAGTTGATTCATGGTCCACCTAGCTGTAGTGCGTAACAAGACAGCAATTTGAGGATCCATAGGTGTCAGACAATCAATATTAGCATTTACAGAAGAATATTGGGGAATGGAATTTGGATTCCCCACAACATATGACAATGGTTTATGAGTAAAAGAGGGAGGAGGATACAAAATTCTACCAAAAGAAGGTTGAGGCGGTGGAACAAAAAGAACACTTTGCTCCGGCCTGGGAAAAGAATACAAATTTGATAAATTAGATGGATAATATTCCTGATTTACATTATACATTTCTGGTATTACCGGTTCACTTACATTTTTTCTTTGATCCAAACCTATTCTATATTGAGGAGCAGAAGAAGTCGAAGGTTGTGAGTCTGACTGAAATTCATTTCCATATTGGTCTCTTTCAGGCATTGACATCCATGATCGTGAACGTCGTCCAGAGTTAATTCGTGCAGGTATTTTATATGGTGGTCCATAAGAAATTCGCAAAGAGGTAGCCTCTTTTACAAACAATTCATGATGTTTTTCGAAGAAAGCCTCTAAAAATCGCCGATTTGGATGTTGCCCATCCGGAAGAAGTGGCGAATCCATTGTCAATGTCATCCGAGCCATATATTTTCCATGAGGAGTGGTTACATTTTCTTCCCCATCAGGACTGACGTGATGGTAAAAATCTAAAATTTCTTTGGCTTTTAATATCTGTTTATCAGGCCACTCGAATTGAGGGTTACACAAAGTCTCAAACAGATTAAAACTGTAGATCGCATGATCTCGTATAACTTCTGGATTCAAAGTGGGATCATCTTGACAATATTCCTGGAAAGATTCACCCCAATCACGCACTATTCTCTTTTTATTAAAAGTATAAATATCTTGGGGTGTTGGAATGACAAGAAAAACCTTTACTTTTGGATTGATTCGCTGTGCGAACTTGGTGATTCTAGTCATGATTGCTGGCACTCCTTCAATACTAAAGTCGTTGACTGGCTCAAAGGCTGTTGTAGTAGCTTTATCATCATTTGTAAGATATTTAGGCTTCCAAGCCAGGGTGGACAAGGACCAAATGAGTATATGTGAAACATCCGCTGACATCAAGGTTTCCACTCGGGTAGGACATGCAGAAATATGCCGACCCACACAAAAATCAGCTTTAATATCCAAATTATATCTTGCTTTAATGAACTTCTTCTCATTACGAAATTGTGCTGCAGCAGAATGTCCCACAATCATCATCAAAGTCATTATTAGTAATTTATTACAAAAACAAAGGGAATAAATAAGGGGAAAAGCAATTAGGTCAGCAGTTTTGCTTTGATGCTGTTGACACTGTTGCTGTACCTGTATAAAATAAAATATATATCGATTAATTGAGATCAAGAATATTCATATAGTACCTGAAAAGGAAGTTTATTCATTAGGCATAATCACAGAAACAAAGAAAATTAAATAAAATATGTAATAGTAAATTATTCTTTTCAAAATTATTTGAAATGCATTTGTCTTGGCTTGGAACACGATGTTAAGTTGTTCCATACATGTTCCAAACTATTTTTAATGTATTTGCTTTGGGAACACGATGTTAAGTTGTTCCATACGTGTTTCCAAACTATTTTTAAAGTATTTGCTTTGGGAACACGATGTTAAGTTGTTCCATACGTGTTTCCAAATTATTTTTAATGTATATGCTTTGGGAACACGATGTTAAGTTGTTCCATACGTGTTTCCAAATTATTTTAATGTATTTGCTTTGGGAACACGATGTTAAGTTGTTCCATACGTGTTCCAAATTATTTTTAATGCATTTGCTTTTTTGGACACGATGTGAAGATGTTCCATACGTGTTTTCATTTCATCATCATTTCCATGAGTCAATCTCATGTATCCCACAAAAATTATTTTGCTTTATGAGAATCCTGTAGAAAGGGTATGGTTTACCGTCATGTCATTTACAACATTCCACCATAAATCATGCGGCTTACTACCATTTCCTCTACGTACCTTTTTCTAATTTTTTTACATACCTCTACGACAATACTACAACCAAATTACTATTCTAATACCAATTTCTAAATACTGCTCTAAGACTACTAATAATACTATTAATGTTGAATAGTATTCTTTTACTAGTATGTACTAAAATAAAATTCTAACTAAATTTAAAGTAACCTGGATCGCCTTCTTCGGCGAATATACTCCAGGGGTGTATTCATAATATAGGGCAAATCACTTACCGGACCTTGACTCCTGGTAACACGGGGTTGTTGTAGTAATTCAAGCTCATCATCACTGAGCTCTACCAGTGTAAAAGCACTATCATCAAGACGTACATTTAAAGAATCACCCAAAAATTCTCCTATAATACGGATAGGAGGTATGGGAGTCGTCAGTACAGGCGACGAGGACCGAGTTAGGGGATATCTCTCCGAAAACGCATCGGCCTGTGATGGAGGAGTAAACCCATAGAACTCGGTGCATTTGGAACTATCAGAGCTATCAAAATTTGGAAGATTTCCCTCTTCTGAAAGGGTAAATAATATTTGGTCATTCTTTCTCTTTTGAGTTTCCTCTGGAGAGTCAATCCACTCAGGACTCGGTTTATCCAGAAAATAGGAAACTGACAGGAAATTTTCCTGTTCATTTCTTTCCAAAAGAGGGTCACCTTGGTCCTTAAAAACAAGGTCATCAGAAGGTGCATTAAAAGGGAAGGGTGATGAAGATACTCCAGGATACATATCATAATAATCAAGCGTAGGAGTGGAGATACCCATGTCTAAAACCCCAATAGCATTAGCGTCTGGTATCCTTTTCGACTGATCCTCTGTTTCCAAAGAAACCACAGATTCTGTTACTTTACCTAAATGTGTAGGAGATACCGGTGTTTCCTCCAAAGGTAAATTGAATCTAATCCCTCGGATTCGAGGCTTATGATAACCCGTTTGCAAATCAGACCCTACTTTTATGACAGAACTGGTTTTTATTTGGGAAATTTGTGCGGAAAAATCAGGCAATTGATTATACTCTATAACGGATATAGGGTTAAACTGAAAGAACCCTTCAAAATCCGCTTCTTGGTCTCTACTTTGTTCATCGTCATTAAACAATAAAGTATCACAAGGAGATTCCCTGATTTCCGAAAATCCCTCAACATTTTCAGATATGTCGTCGTTCCCATCCACCGAAACCTTATCCTCATAGAGGATTTCCTGTTCTTCAGAAAAGAATGCTTCACTGATTTCTTTATGGCGAGCTAAATATTTATGTAAATAATTAGGAATATCTGTCCATTCTCTTAAATGCGAGAAATGAACCTTTTGTAATCTACTGTGGGGGTTATTCAATCTGCGGATGACATAAGTTACCTTATTTGGATTAACTTCTGTGACCACAAAAGGACCCTCCCATTTATTCTGGAATTTCATTATTGTACTTGGTCCAGTTCTAATAACTTTCCGGGCTACTTTCTGCCCGATCTTATATGGTTTGAAATTTACACTACCCTCTTTCCAATATTGGGGAAAGGTGTGGGCAGGCGAATGGGACTTTTGTAATAGAAAGTCAGAAGGAGACATATTTAAAGCACTGTGAGACGTATTATTATAAATTAATATCGAAGAAGACAGCTCTTCATCCCAATTTGCAGGCTGTTTTCCATTACTAAACATTTTAATAATTGAATCAAACTACGATTAAATCTCTCGCAAACTCCATTACTAGCAGGATGAAGGGGAGAAATTCTAATGTGTTTAATGTTGTGCTTTTGCAACACCTGTTGAAATATATGAGAAGTAAACTCTGTCCCGTTATCCGTGAGTATACGATTAGGAACTCTAGGTATAAATGGAAGAATTTGATGTTCCAACTTTTGGGAAACTGTTAAACTGGCTTTGTCAACAATGGGAACAA
The DNA here is from genome assembly GCA_015478945.1 of Trachelipus rathkii. Lineage (NCBI taxonomy): Eukaryota > Metazoa > Arthropoda > Malacostraca > Isopoda > Trachelipodidae > Trachelipus > Trachelipus rathkii. Next base: position 38,568 of record JABUQX010057070.1, on the reverse strand, counting down.
CCGCTACCCATTTAGAATAATGGTCAATGAAAACCAAACAGTATTTGTTTCCCTTGAAAGTTTTTGGAAAGTCCATTGCACATAAATCAAAAGGACAGTCGGCCAAAATCTTTAACATCAGAGGAGTAATTTTTGAAGAATAATTTTTTTGCTTTTGGCATACCGGACAGCAGCGAACAATGTCCGAGATTACCTGATTTACTCTAGGATGCCAAAACTGCTTATAGATTAATTGAAGCAATTTATTACGGCCAATGTGGGCACAAGATACATGAAGACCCAAAGCTATATGCATAAGCAGATCCAAAGAAATCAGGTATAAAAATTCTCCAGATACCGTTCGATAATATAAAATATCATTTTTTAGTACAATTTGTGATTTGTACATTTTATACTGTTTATGTACCTTTTGCCAGTCAAATGCCTGGTTAGGCTTCTGGAACCCTTTCAATAAGAATCTAAGAGTTTTATCATTAGACCGGTCATACAAAATATCACTGTCATTAATGTTAGTATCAGCAACTACTAAATTTTTAATTATAATCGAATTCGCCAGCGGTGAGGAACCCTGTTGAATCTTGGATTCCATCTGCAACGACTATCATTTGAGTATCATGGACATAGATCAACTGTTGCCGAGCCATATCAGGCAAAAAGTGATTTTCTCTAAGAGCTGGAGTCCCCAAAATCAAAGGATGACCTACCATATATTGTTGAGGAACTATAAAGAATAAAGATGGCTGGGTCCGGAATCCCCTTTGAAAAGTTAAGGTCAATTCGACGTAATGGGTAATAGGAATCCGTTCATCCCTCCCAAATCCACTAATAGCCTTCACCCCAACCTTTGCAGAAGGCAGAAGTTTCTTATTTTGTTCCAACAAGGGAATCACTTCCGAACTCACCAAATTTACTCCGGCACCGCTATCAACAAGGCAATCATAGCGTGGAGTACCAAGATCACCCAAAGTAACACAAATGATTAATGGATTGATATCCGCTTGACAAAGGTGTATAGGAACAATCATATCTTCATCTATGTCCAGATTGTTTTTAGGGATTGATTGGTTATTATTTTCTGCAGCAATATCCCTCTCTTGACCTATTATGTTTTTCTGTACAGCACATAAATTTTCGGGAACAAATGGAATATAATTATCACCTATTCTCTCATAAGCAACATGGCCAGCGTCTACAGAGTCTTGAACAGAATCCCTCTCCACAGGCTGACTCACTTCTGTGGGGACCAAGAGTTTAACGACTCGATTTTAGCTTCTTCCTTTCCCTTACACTGACCCTCAAAATGTGATTTCCAACAATAATCGCAAGGGTCTAGATATGGCCGAGAGGGAAGAGGTATTTTTCCTCCCTGGGGAACAGATGGAGATGCTGGGTTTGTTGGTCGAAAAGTTTGGGAAGATACCTTCTTCACAGCCCCAGTAAGATACTCTCGTGGAGCTTTGGGAACTGACGAATCCTCTGTGTTCCCGTTTTGTCTTGGGGGTGTCCTATGGGTACACTTCATTCCCGGGTGTGGTCCACCACAGAAAGGACAAACAGTTTTGTGGGGTTTTAATAGGGACGATGGAGGAAAATTCCGCGACCTGCATTCCTCTCTAGTATGGCCCTTCCTCTTGCAAAAACTACAAATCCCTAGGTATGTGTAGCAGTCGCTCATTTGGTGGCCTCTCTTTTCACAGTACTCGCACACGATATTCCTCCGATCTTCAGGATCATATCTAGGAGGGTTGTCACTATTCCTATAGGTGCGAGTCTGAGAATGCTTTCCATTGTACTGGGGATTTTTGTGACTTTCTCGATAAGAACGAGAACCAGTGGGTCTTTGTGGATGACTATCAACATACCGTGGTGATGATGTCCGGTGACTACTTTCATCTTTTGGTTTTGTATCGCTTTTCCCTTTACTTTGGAAATTTTCCATCCACTTAGGGAACATAGTATCTATTCTGATAATACTCTCTAAGGACTCATTAAGGTTTTCTTTGGGTGTATTAGATCTCTTGTGATGCACCGGCTTTTCTACTAAATGATGTGAATTATATGAGGACTGGGCAATGGAGTTGGGAAACTCAGTATTGTCAACCTCAAGAGAGTCGGCATACCCTACAATTTTTTCCCAAGGTGTTCTGCCAATGTCATCTAATTCTTTCATTTTAATATATTCTCTGACGCTCTTCTCTATGTACGGAGGAAGACTACATAAGAATGCTGCACGCAAAGTATCATGATCACGCATATCCTCTCCACGATATGCTCGTCTGGCCAAGCGCTCCAACCGGAGAGCATACATGCGGATGCTTTCTCCTTTATGTCGTTGAGCTGAATGAAAAGTCTGGAGCCTATACTCATTCTTGCGCTTTTCTTCTCCCTTATACCAACTAAGAAGAGTGTCTCTCACCGAAAAATAGTCACGATCGTCTTTCACGACCAGGTCATACAATTGCAGAAACCGGCCTTCAAGTTGCCTGCCCAATAAGCGCAACCATTGGTGATGAGCTTTCGGGTAATGGAGACTACAATAAGCCTCAAAGTCTTCTAAATAGATGTAAAGGTCCTGATCGGCCTCATATTTGAACTTACCCGGGTCCACTACTTTAAGTTTCTGAGAGTTTTTGACGAGTTGACTTAATAAGAGTATAGCCTCTTCCAACAAGTCAAGTTTTTTCTTCATTTGGGGACCGGTATACATTGAGGGATCATCAGGTTCGAATACTCTAGAAGGTCTACTATAAGAGGGTTGAATCAATGGGTGATGAGATTGTGATAAAGGAGTGTCGTAGGTTTCTCTCAAGGGTGGTATCACTTTACGTTCCATATCAAACCCAGATACTCGGGAATATCCTGATTCTTCAGGTACATTGTAGAAAGAGTTTCTTTGATATTCTGAAAACTCACCATTATCCCGTGCTACTAAGTTTCGACGGGATCTATCCTCTACTAAATAAGTTTTCTTCATTACTGAAGGTTTATCATAATAATCATTTCTAGTTGTATGCTCAGGAACATTCCGACGATTTAATGACAAGTTCTTTAACAAACGAGGATGATCTATACTTCCCTGATAAGGATCATGGTCATGGGTGTATACATCCTGGGTTTGTTTAGCCAGGTGAGCAGCCTTTACTGTGTCTCTATCTTTAATTAACTTTGTTTTTAATGCTGTCAGCTCAGAAATGGAAAATAATCCATCTCTATCAACAGGAACTGTACGAGCTACATCTATTCTATCTGGTTTACTTGTTATATTTCCCAGATCTCTCTTGTCTTGTATTTTTTTATCATTTTCGCTTTCAGCTTCCACGTCCAAGGCAGAAGTCAAAGCTAAATTTGGATCAACTTGAGATTCATGCTGACCAGTTTGATGGAGGAGTTCCAATTTCTGCATATCCTGGATAACCGAAGGACTTAAAGCAGACTTATCTCTTGTATCCTCTCCTTCTGGTTTTTCAGCCATTTTATTTATTTTATTTTATATCTACGACCACAAAAGGGTATGTACTATATAAACTAAATACTCTAGACCACGAGTATTATCTACTAATATACTATCAATGCTACAAAGCGGTCCACACACTCCAAAACACGAGTGTTTTATGATGACCGAAAGCTAGAAAACTACAAATATAAGGGTTTGAACAAAGTCACAACCCGGCGCAACTCACTCAAACAGGAACAAACCAAGTCCCTGTTCGGGCGCCACTTAAATTTATATTTATGTGGAGGAGAGCAGAGCAGGAGGGCATTTGAAAAAACTTTAAAAACTACTACAATTTAGACAAAGGATTAATTAATCAGGTTTTTTACCTTCTTTCTATAAGCTCTGCAATCCTGGGTTAAATTTAAGATGAGAACTCATCTATACATACAATAGGTATTAATAAATTATTTGTTCTAAGATAAAATACATCAATTTATCCTACCTGTACATTAAAATTGATGACTGGAGATATTCTCAAACTCGTCATCCATGCAATTGATATACGTCAGGGAAAGCCATTAATTTTTCTCTTACGGGAGTTCTCTCATGTCACGGGACTTGGTGATACTGCCTGACCGAATTGCTTAAATGGGTTGTGAAGGGATATTTTATATTATATTTATAAATAAAAGTTAATTAAGAAGGGGAATAATAAACATAACATAAGAATCGATTTTAATAAACTATACCAAATTTATAAGGTAAACATTCACTACTATCGAGTGAACAACAACATGAATGTAAGGCATTTACCACACATTAATTACTAAATAAATATAAATAATTCCACTTTTTATAATAATAAGCTTGACGAAAGCAAGCAGAATAATTAACAATCTGACTACAACAAAACTACAAGTACTATCACAGGACTTGGTTCTAACTTTACAAGATTGTTTCTAATGCCCAACATGCAACTAAGGTGGTACTATAGAACATACACTCAAGATATATAAACTTAGCTTTAAAGTATTTGTAAAATATTTGGATGAAGACAATTATTATTCTAGTATTATAAAGTAGGACATTAAGCAGTTAATGAAAGTTTCTCTTCTCGTTTCAGCATTACATCACTCTGTTTGCTTCACATACTCATTCCACTAAAGTTTGGTTTCAAACAATTCCAGGAAAAACCAACAAAAAGAAAAACCTAACAATAAAACAATTGCATAAATTAATTCATATATTTAGTAGTTCATATTGATTGTTTTTAATAATGCAATTGTCCAATAACTTACCCCTATACTTGTAATGTTAAGCCGGGGTTTTTCTTTATTTTCAGAATACTTTAGTTGTTACACCAACTCAACGAGCTTTGTCAACACTGCAAACAGTAAGTACACATTGTTTTAAGTTTTATCAATTACCTTTTTCCTGCTTATATAATATTTAGCGTTTTTAGAATATTTTATTATTAATTAAGAAACCTTTAATAATTTACAACCTGATTATAGTTACTAACCTTAACCACTAGAAATTTCAGTTTGTGTCAACTTTTTCACTATTTCCATCAGTAAGATTTTTGTACTTTATAATTTGTCTTTCTTCCAGATTTGTGATTTATTTTATAGTCCGTAATAAATCACATCAAATTAATAAACTTAACTTTAGAAACTTTTAGATTAAATAGATTAATTAATAACATAACATTTCACATCATCATCACATAAGAATATCTAGAATATCTGCTTAATAAAAGAAATTACATATTAAATAATAAATGTTAAGTTCAAAGTGTTTGAAATAAATACATACATAAATGATTACAGAGAATTTCCAATCGGAAAGTCTCTCATTTTTCCTTAATACTAAAAACCAAAAACAAACCCACCTTGGCAGGCTGTTAAATCCCCCTTACATATATTATATATAATATATATATATATATAGTACGCATAAGGTGATATCTCTCTGTAACTTAACTGATACCTGTTAATATAAGCTACGATTTTCTAGTATAAGTCAAACTACATTCTTATATATATATTATAATCTAATATATGATAGTTATATACTTCTCTGATGAAGCTGTAGGTGTCCCGATTTGTTCAGAAAACTCATTGTTAACCATAATTCATAACATTCATGCTGCTTATGTGGCCCTCACCATGACTAAGCTTATAATACAATGTATTTGGGCTCGCGAGAGTTATCCAACATAAAATATCGTATTTATGAGGTACTCATTTAAAACACGCATAATAAGATTAAATATATATTCTTATATAATATATATACTTTAGTATGAACTATATATATAATATTATATAATATATATAAATATATATATATACTAATTATAATATAGTTAATCTATACGTCACGCAAGGGTATTAGTATTATATATATATATATTATATACATTATATATATATATATATACTATATATATTATATATTACTTATATATAATATATATATATAAGGAAAAGGATTATCCATGAAATTTCATTCTAGGGAACTGCTTACTATAGATACAAAATAAACCAGAACGTGAATGGGCAGGATATATAAAAAGAGTTAGATGTAGAGATCTTAATTCCATTTTGTCTTTCAAGATCTACTATACCGA
>JABUQX010057070.1:15000-17500 GCA_015478945.1 Trachelipus rathkii | reverse complement strand
TGTATATAATATATCATATATATATATATATATATATATATATATATATATATATATATATATATATATATATATATATATTCTATATATATATATATATTTATTATATATTTATATATAGTATATATATATATATTATATATATGGTATATATATATATATAGTATACATATATAATATATATATATATATATATAATATTATATATATATAGTAATATATATATATATATATATATATATATATATATATATATATACTATATATTATATATATATATATATTATATATGCTGTTGTAATTAGCTATTTAATGTTTTATAATTAAATTCTATTCTATGGTTACATTATCCTCTGTTTTACTGGTGCAATTATTTTATGGTGGAAGAAGTGAAAGGGCAAACTGCGGTATGAGTTCAATAAATGTTTACTCTTAGTATTAACAGGATTATGATAAACGAGTATGGTAAATAGTCCTATTAAATACTATAAATACAAGATTGTGTAGTAAAGATTTAAAAGTAATTGGAATAAATTGTAAATGTAATGAAATGTGATTGGAAAAGGTGCAATAGTTTATAAAAATATGTAAGAAAAAGGAGTTGAAGCAGAGGAACTGTTAAAGAAGGCGAGACAGAAAGATGGTAAATGTTTGAAAGATGAGAAATACCTGAGAAAGTGTGAGAGTTGACTTAGAGAGGAGGAGGAAAGGGAGAAGTGATTGATAAGAAGGTGAGATGATAAAATAAGATTTAAAAATATCTATTAGAAAGCGATGAAATATTTACAAAGAAAGAGTGTAATTTGAAAGAGGTTGAACCAAAATTTTGGACTCGATGATTATTTAATACTAAAAAACAGGGATGGCAATTTTGGTGATTTTTTTGATTTTTTTTAAAAAAATCAATTTGTAATTTTTTTGATTTTTTTATTTTTTTCTATTTTTTCAGATTCGTAACGTCACGCGATATATAATTTGTAACTTGCAAATTATATTTCGCGTGACGTTACGAATCCAAAAAATCAAAAATATCAAAAAAATCAAAAAAATCACAAACTGATTTTTTTTAAAAAAATCAAAAAAATAAATAAAATACATTAAAAAATTATAAAAAAGATTAAATTTTAAAATATTAAAAGCAGAAAACGAGAACAAATTAACTTTGAATATATAAAAATTTGATAAAAAAAATTAAAAGAAAAGTAAGAACTGGCAAGATTAGTAAAATTACAAAGGGATGCAAAATTTAACTTTTGGATAATTGTCTTCACTTTCAGGTGTTCATTATATTGGATTTGTTGTCCTGATTTCAAATACGACCTCAGTTTTTTTCCCATCATGTAAAGTTATCCTACAAAAGGGGTATGAAATTTTAAAAACAAACAAAATTACAAAAATTTAATAAGTAGAAATTTATTTCTAACGCTTAAATAGGAAGACAGAGTGCAAAATATGAAGCTAAAATAAGGCAAAAGCATACAAATATCATTTAAAATCAGTCTAAGTCTTCATAATATCGTTTCCTGTTTTCGTCGATGGATCTTTTGGTACTTTTCCGCTTGTGCTCGTTATGTGGATTGTCCCTCTTTAGCATCCAGCAGTAATCGGCTATCATGCTGACATTCCATCTTCCCTGATATCGTCTTTTCATTTCCTTTATATCTTGGTGAAATCGTTCACCCTGTTCTTCACTCATAGCTCCTAGATTGTATGGGAAGTAATCCAGATGTGAGTGTAAAAAATTAACTTTAATGCTCATGTTGCAACCCAAGTCTTTAAATGTTCTTTACATATTTTCGACAATGTTTTTTGTAATTTGGATCTTTCTTGTTTCCAAATAAGTTTTTCACAACGTCTTTGATTGCTCTCCAAACTTGTTTTTCTGTTTCTCCCATCTTTGTTTCAAATACGTTATTTTTCATAAGATTTCTAATATCTGGACCGAAAAATACTCCTTCCATTAGCTTGCCTTCTGACAAATTAGGAAACTTGGTACAAAGATATTTAAAACATTCTCCGTCTTTTGATAGTGCCTTTACATACTGTTTCATCAATCCTAATCTTATGTGAAGTGGGGGAAGTAAAACGTTTCTTGGATCTACTAAACTCTCTCTCTTTATACATTTTTATCCCAAGATGTAGGGATTTTCTAAGTGACCATTCTTTTTTAATATAATTCTGATTCCCATCACAGCTATCTCATTCACAAAAGAAACACGGATGCTTTGTGGATCCACTTTGTTGTTCTAGTAACATGGAGAGTACCTTTAAATTGCCACAAATGATCCAACCATGGGCTTTATGTTTAATTTTCATAACACTTTCTTTCAAATGAACAGAATGTCCCACAGGTAAGGAAACATTACGTAACCTCCGATTATAGAGAAGTACAGGCTTTGCAGACTTTCTTTGCGACTGGGCGATAAAGAGCGACAAAGTCGTTTTCTAATGTACGTCAATATTGAAACATTTCATGCAGTCCAGGAACATCAGTAAGCAG
>JABUQX010057070.1:2500-10000 GCA_015478945.1 Trachelipus rathkii | reverse complement strand
GAGCTTCAACAGATTCACACATACAAATTGAAAATATACGAGAGAAAGGTCTTTTTGAACTTTAATTTGAAAGCGTCCAAATATATATATATATATATATAATAATATATATATATATAGAAATATTATATATTATATATATTATATATATATATATAATATATATATATATATCATAATAATGATGTAGTTATATAAAGAGAGAGACAGAGAGAGAGAGGAGAGAGAGAGAGAGAGAGAGAGAGAGAGATAGAGAGAGGGAAATTGCTATGAGATATGAGGGAAGAGAGAGAGAGAGGACAGCCAGAGAGAGAGAGAGAGAGAGAGAGAGTAAGGTAAGGTCCAGCGTCTACCATGACGGAATCATGAACTAAGATTTGTAGTTGGTTCATGTGAAGTATATCAGAGTGTTGACAGTTAAGAGCCGATATGAATTTCAAGGTAATTTTAAAGTCATATAAAGTAGAGAAACTAGAAGGAGGAAGTGTCTTCTGAGATCAGGGTGTGGATAGCTGAAAAAAAGAAAGTGGTGTAGATAAAATGGAGTTCACACTACCTCTCCTTGAGAGAGAGGAGTGTGTAATTACTACAGAACTTCGCCCGCATGAACAGTGTCTGTTTCAGTAAACAATAGTTTTGGAGGAGAATTGATTTAACAGTTGTGACGACAGACAAACCAATTTTAGAGATTTAAGAGAATAATGAGAGGTTCAGCACGACGTGAAAACATTTTGATTTTACTTTTTTAAGAAAGGTTGTCCGAGTTGAATCCCTACACATATGCGATGCGTACTCCATATAAGAACGAACAACGCCCCTATAGATGAAATTTCCCTGTGGGTACGTCTCCACCTTGTAAAATTTTACTCTTTAAGAACACGACTTCTACAAATTAGCCACTCTAAGATACCTTCTAATCTTTTAACTCCCTATCTCTTTTGATGGTTCTCTCGTCTCCCCTGCTGAAAATATAAACATTTTTGGCCTTAACATAAACAAGAAATGTCTTGGAAACCTCACATCACAAAGGTTGCTATTGTTGCCTCAATGAAGCTGGGAGTTCTGTTTAGGCTACGAGACTTTTTCTCTCTTCACAGTTACTCCAACTATGCAAAGGTCTCATCAGCCCTTGTATGGAGTACTATTCTCATATCTAAAGGGGCTCTGGTTTAGCCCAGCTTTTGGAAAGAGTAGAGTCAAAATCCAAAAGGTCTAAAAACTGTTCTATACTTTCCAATTCACTTGACCCTCTATCTTTGGGACGCGATGTTGAAGCTTTGTCCCTTTTCTATAGGTGTGACAGCGTCAAATGCTCGAGGGAACTGGCCATTCGTGTGTCGCCACCTTTACGGCGCCCTCGTATCACAGGGAGTGCAATGTCTCCACATGAGTTTTGTGTTGACATTATCAACTATAGGTTTGTTCGCTGGGGCGTTTCCTCCTTTCCAGTTACCTCTATTTTACGGAATTCTCTTCCATCTTTTGTGTTTCCTTCTGAATCAAGTCTCCCTCACATTAAGACCTACGTCTATGCGCATTCGCTAAATTTGCATTAGATATTGACACTTTCAATGTGTTTTACGCCCCCTCCTTGAATAGGGTCCTGCCCGTGAGCGGTGGTGACAACTATAAAAAAGATACAAAGCAAGCAACTCGGAAGGTGTAAAGAAGTTTTGATGTCTTCCTTAAGAACAACCATAGCTCTTAAACTAAGCTTAGTGAGAGACAAATAGGTGATTCTTCCAAAGAAAATCGCGAGGATTAGGAAAATAATTAAAATATTAAGAAACAGAGAAGCCTTGAGTTGGTGGTGTCTTTCAAAGAAAGACATTATAGTTATTTGGAAAATTATGTTAAGTAGAATAGATTGAAGGAAACGAGTTTTTGAAGCACAACGAAAAAGACTCATATCTTCTTTGCCCCAATTAGAAATACGAGAAAGTGAGAAGTCAATTGTCCCCCCAAGGCTGCCCTTCCTATCACCGATTACTTTGAGGTTAAATGGAACCTCTTTCAAAGTGAAAGAAGCAATAAAGACATGGAATCAAACAGAGTAAGAGTGGATAAGTGATGAAATGACAAAGAGAAATCATTAATGAAAATTAGAAAAATAGTTAGGGATGAAATAGAACCTTGAGGAACACCACTATTGTTGCTATAGAACGACCGGAAAGGAAATCAAAGAGAAGGTTTCAAAGAGAATGATAGATACCGAAAGGGAGAAATTTAGAAATCAAATCTTTGTGCCAGATCCTAAATCGTAAGCTCTCGATATGTCTGGCGCCACAGCGAAATATTTACCGAAATTGAAGGAAAGAGGACCAAGAACCAGAAAGAAGAGAAGAGAAGATGACCAGTAGAGCACTTATCAGAGGATAATAATCATAAGATTACAAGAATTGATTTGATTCAAAATCTTCTTGATAAGAATAGATTCGAGAACTTTAGAAAGAACAGAAGTTAAATCGATAGGACGATGGTTGGAGGGTTGAGAGAGCTCCTTTTTTCGGCACAGGCTGAATGAAGCGAACACGTGTCAGCAGAAGGGAATGTCAAAGTGGAAAGGCAGAGATGGAATAGTTTAATCGTACACCGTCTAAATGTGAAGCTCAGAGAGAGCGGAAATAGCATTTTCAGAAGAAATTTCAGTATTAGGCATAAACGAATTGGAGGTGGAGGTGGAGTGGAGGTGGAGGTGGAGGTGGAGGTGGAGGTGGAGGTGGAGGTGGAGGTGGAGGTGGAGGAATAACTCCGAAATCGTCTAAGGTGGAATTTGAAGCAAAGGTTTCAGCGAAGAGTACAGCTTTAGCGGAATGCAAAATGGCAGTTGTAACGCTGAAAGATGCTAGAGGAGGGAAAGAAGAAGAAGCAAATTTAGAATTGATTTTTTTTGCAAAATGCTAGAAAGGACGTGAGGAAGAGGAACAGAAAGATTATTGCATTTTTCTAAGAGAAAAGAGTTTTTAATGTTACGGAGAATAATTTTTACACAACTCCTGGATGATATATAAGCTGGACGAGTTTCTAGGAGTTTGAAGACGTTGGTAATTTCTGAAGGCAGCGTCCCTGTGGTGAATAGCACGAGAAACCGCAGAGTTAAAATAAGGTTTGTTAGGATTAGATAAGGGGGAAAAGAATATAGAATGTACGCCTCCATTCCAGAGAAAATCTCCTAACACGGAAGCAGTAGTCATTCTATGGTAAATGAAAGAAGTATGACGAAAGTCCGTCAAGTTTAGCAGCACCGATGTACCAAAAACGTTGCCTAACCGTAGGCGGGGGTTTTCCTGCGGAAGACTTGAAGAAATAAACAATAGATAGAGACAAGAGGTGATAGGAGGAACCTGAGAAGAAACGAGTTTAGCAGAATAAAAAGAACGATTAGAGGTTAGGAAAAGGTCTAGAATGTTGGTTTCATCTCTAAGGTAATCAGATTTACGAGTAGGCAGCTGCACCAATTGTTCCAGGTCATTCTGAATGGAAATAAATGTGATATACAAGTTCACCAACTTGACTTGAGAATTAGCGTGGAAAACCATATATATATATATATATAGTATATATATATATATTATATATATAATATATATATATATATATATATATATATATATATATATATATATATATATATTTCAAATATTGTTATCTTAAAAGCTCTTAATATTAGAAGAAGAATACTGGTATCAGATTTTAACAAATTGCAAAATATTTCAAGGAAACCTCAAATATTTTTAATATCTTTTATGTGATTATAAGATTGGTCGCAAGATTTTATTGTAGTTTTGTGTCATATTTTTAAGATAAAGTTAATCAACACATTATCAGAGCTTTCTGGAAGATATTTGAATAGTCAAAAGGCTTTTTAAATAGTTAATTATATAATAAATCAATTGGAAGTACATGGTATTATATAGTCATATTCATATGTATCATTATAACTATGGAAATAATAGTTATTTTTGCTTAATATTATATAAAACAAAAATATATTCTCATTTTTAAAATTCGTTGTATGGATCAGTTCTTATAGATAAATATCAATAAATGTCTCATTATTATTTTAATTATATGATTATTTAGCTATGAAAAATTTATTACCACTCTTTTTGAAAGTATAAGTCTCCGGTCGGAGAAGGCCGGAGACTAGTGGTGACCGGTCGGAACAGGAAACCTTCAAAAAAGCAGAAGCTCTGGTATAGCTGGAGCTGGAGCTGGACAGGTGCCGGAGCCAGAGCCAGAGCCGGATCCTAACGGAGATATGATATATCACTATTTTCAACAGGTTTCTGACATTTCCAGTAAATCATGGAAATCGCAGAAAACGTTATGATTAACATTATATATATATAATATATATATATAATATATATATATATATATATATATATATATATATATATATTATATATATATATATATATATTATATATATATATATTATATATATATATATATATATATATATATATATATATTCTGTTCATTGAGACACATGCAAATTTTTCTCTAATAAAGACTATAAATTTATGCGACTTTTTCTCCTCACTTTTCAACATTTGCGATCAATTTTTTTTTATTCTTCGTATTCATTAGAACATATTTCCAATATATCCTGTTAATTTCAACCAAATCCGTAGATACACTTTTATTGGAAAAAGGGTCATATATATATATATATTATATAATATATATATAGTATATATATATATATATATATATATATATATATATATATAATATAGTATATATTATATAAGGAAAGCTATATAATACTATACACTATAAATATATATAAAAGATAGAATATTATATATATATATAATTAAATATATATATATATATATATATTCTGTTTATATACAAACAAAAATATATATAATTTTTTTTAAAAAAAAATATATATATATATATATATATATATATATATATATATACATATATATATATATATATATATATATATATATATTATATATAAAACTTTCGAGGAAGTATACAAGTATACAATTATTATATTATATATATATATATATTAATAAAGTTCACCACCTCACAGGCATAGCCCTATTCAAGGAGGGGAAACTTCTCTAGGTGTAATTTCTACCTAGGATCCGGACTAGGATCGAACCCGCTCCCTTGCCATGCGGACTCTGTCGCTTTACAGATTTGAGCCACGGTTTAAGCGGCATATATAAATATATACTATATATATATATATATATATATATTATTATATATATATATAATATTATATATATATATATTATATATAATATATATATATATATAGACAGAAAGGGCACATAAATAGATAGATAGAGAAGAAGAAGAAGAAGAAGAAGAAGAAGAAGAAGAAGAAGAAGAAGAAGAAGATAGAAGAAGAAGGAAGAAGAAGATAGAAGAAGAAGATAGAAGAAGATAGAAGAAGAAGATAGAAGAAGATAGAAGATAGAAGATAGAAGATAGAAGAAGAAGAAGAAGAAGAAGAAGAAGAAGAAGAAGAAGAAGAAGGGGTAACAACTGACAGGGCGAAAGCCCTTCCCGGGAGTGTTATAGTATATATATATATTATATATATATATATATTATATTATAATATATATATATATAATAAATATTATATATTATAATATATATATATATATATATATATATATATATATATATATATATATATACTATATATATATATAATATATTATTATATATATATATATATATATATATGAAAATGATCGCATAGAGAGAGAGATATACACACACACACACCACACACATATATATATATAAATATATGATATATATATATATATATAACTAATATATATATATATATTATATATATATATATATATATATATATATATATATATATATATATATATATATAATATATATATTATAAAATATATATATATATATTATATGAAAAATGATCAAATAGATTTGTGAGTAAAGATTTATAATTTGTTTGTTTGAAGAGCGCAAGAATAAAAAATGTTTAAGAGAAGATTTATGCGGTGTTTAGTGAAGCCGTTTGGGGACTACGAAAGCTCCATCAGTTACATTTTTTATTTCTTTGACGTTCTTACAATAACTTTATTTATATTTTATTTTAAACTCTATTTAAACTCTATTCACAAATTACAGTCACATTTAAAAAATAGTCTGATATTATTAAATCATATATATTATATATATAATATAATTATTATTATATATATATATAGATTATATATATATATATAATATATATAATATATATATATATATATATATATAATATATATATAATATACTATATATATATATAATATAAATACTATATATATATTATATTGGTGCCTTTTAATCCATATTATCCTCTTCATTTTCATGGGAAGATTGCTTTCTAATCTTCTTGAATAATAGAAAGTATTTATATATAGACCAACTTATGAAAGTTATTCTTAAAACCATTCGAGATTTATCCGACCAAATATACTCTAATTTATTCAAATGTAAATAATATCATACACAAAAAATATTAATAAATTTGTCACTGAAATAAAACCTGAATAAAACACGTTGCTGAACCCAAAGTTTAGAGGGAAAATGCTAATAAAATTGGAATACATTTATTGGGACTATATAAACAATATACCACAAACAGGTTATATATATATATATATATTATATATATATATATATATATATATATATATATAATATATATATACCTGTTATATATATATATATATATATATATATATATATATATATATATGACGGATGAAGTTGCACGTGCAGTAAAGGAGAAAAATAAAAAGTTTAGAGCATGGATGAAAAGAAGATCCCCTGAGACAAGAGCGGAATATGTGGTAAATAGAAATGAGGCTGAGGCCATAAAAAGGAGAGCGATGATGAAGCAAACGTGGGAGAGGATAGGTGAACAACTGAGACAAGATATGGGTGGAACTAAGAAATTAATATATAACATGGCAAAAAACCTAAGAAAGGACAGGAGTCGGACTGTTGCACACTCAGTATGGATAAGGAGGGTGGGTTGTGAGTTGATCCTGATGGATCCAGTAATAGGTGGGGAGAGTACTTTTCAGAGTTATATAATCAGGAGGAAGGGGAAGAGAGCCTTCCGGAACGCAGAGAGGAACAACTCCGAATAAACGTAGATGAGGGTACGATAACAATGGAAGAATTGGAGATGGCAATGAGGAATATGAAAAATGGGAAGAGCCGGTGGAGACAATGCGATGCGAGGAGGTCATGCGATGAATGTTGAAGATGTTTAATGCGATTTCTTGAGAGTGGAGAGAGTACCTGCGGAGTGGGGTAGAGCGATAGTATGCCCGGTGTTCAAAAAGGAGATAGGGGCGACTGTTCCAATTATATGGGCATATCGTTGCTGCCGCATGCCATGAAGTTATATGAAAGGATATTGGAGAAAAGGCTCGGGACGGGAGTCGAGGACAAGCTGAGTAAAGCGCAGTATGGATTCAG
>JABUQX010057069.1:20000-23607 GCA_015478945.1 Trachelipus rathkii | reverse complement strand
AAATGGGTGTACTGCCATGAGCTAATGAGTGGCAATCCACGTAACAATACTCAATCAAAGTCCTTACTATCGTCTGACTCCCCTCAGGCATCCTTTATTCTTGCCTCACCATGAAATAAGAAACACATCTAAAAGCACTATTTATCGTTATGAACAGAAAGACGAAGATGTTGCTGTCATTTTGGAAATCTCCAGCTGAAAAGATTTTCCGTTACAAACGTTTATAGATTTCCCTCGTCGGGACATTAATTTTGGATAAAACCAAATCCTCAGCTACTGCTAACCTTTACTACCTCCTTATCCACCTACAAAGGTAAAAATAGGGCTCACAAGTCATAATTTGCACGTTTATTCTCCGACCCAGACGTTGCTTTTAATGTCAACGGTTTGGTCATCCCTGAAAATATTGCCGTTAGGGGGACAGGATGACATATGCCCAGTCTGTGGAGAATTATTTCACACTTCCTATGAAAATACCTCTAACTGTAGAAACGGTGGAGGACCCCACAGTGCTCTTTTCTTCTGTCCATCTTACCTGTTTGAACAAGAGATTTTGGAGTTAAGCACCATACAAAAATGAGCAGGATATGCATACAGCTTGATAAAAATATCCTGCAAGACCAAAGCGATCCTACGCCACAATCACTGCTGCAACCACCTCTCCTCAGCGTGCTAATCCACCACACAAACTCATCCCAGCAGAACTCCTCCCAAAATCCCAGCTGAACCTCGGGCAGCTACTGTATCCCATCTGCCTGTGTACTGCCCACGCCACCGACTCCTCAAAAAACTGAACAAAAGCAGCCCTTGACCTAATCTCTTGTCCAAAAAGAAATTAACAACCCTATCCCGAGTACTCGTTCTCCCAACAAACCAGCAATGAAACCGAGCTGGTTCATCCAATACAAATCTTTGGAAAACACTTCTTTTTCAAGACACACTGTCCCTTTCTACCCAATGAGTTCTCCAAACGTATGTAAGAGGACTGTTCCTGTCCCTGATTCTGCCTCCCACTGTTACCACAAATTCCTGAAAAGATATCCTCAACGCAAAAGAAAAGAATAATTGCCAAGCTAAAGATTTCGTTAAAATATAGAGCGTCCGAATTTCTAAACAAAAACACACTAACCCCAGGCGTAACAAATGTAACTCAGAAGAGACTTCGCCATAATCCACTCAAGGGACAAAAGCAACTACTTTAATAGATTGTACCATGCAATCGCAGCTATCGGACAGCCTACCACGTCGAACCCTAATAGTTTGCAGGATGACCAGCTCTTCCGAGCCTTCCATAATTTCTTCTTCTGAATTTCCCATTCATGAGCTTCCCAAGGGATTCTATATCTTAACAGATTAAATAATGAAAAACAGCTCCCAAATGGAGCTTGATGTGATGAACCACCCTCCTCCTTCTAATACTTCCTGCGCTTCCGAGAAGGGATAATGGAAGACTGTCCAACGCAACGCCGCGCTCTGGTTCTATTGAGTGATGAAGGGAGACCCAGAGGTTCCCATTCCTAACTTAAATCGTCCACCTCCCAAAATCACCCCACGACGAATTATCAGCAAAAGTCCCAGTATCGGACCTGTTAACCAACGAATCCCATATTGGAAACCCTTTATCGCGACCCCAACCCTTCTCAAAAGATGACACCTTTCCGGTAACATCTTCCTTCCTCAGTTCCATGGAAGCAACTCCACATTCCTACATTTCTGAATCTGCTTACTTGGTAGATAATGATTCCACTCCCATTGATAAACACGAGCATTTTGGTTGCTCTTCCAACGAGCAACCATGTCCACACAATAAGATGGACTTGATTGAACTCAACTTACTTCGCATTCGTTGCGAAGTCCCTCCACCAAAATACCACTGAAAACTCCCCACCCCGGTCGTAAAACCCATATCTCTGCTGTATGACTAATCCTTATCACCAGGATTTGTTGCTCCTCCTGGTCGTGACCCGCGTCTCAGCGTTTCCTCCCAATCTGAATCCACTTCCAATATTACCCCTAACCACACTGAGACAATTGCCTCAAAAAGACCATCCTCATAATATTTATAACATAGCATGGCCACTTTCCATCAATGGAATTGTCGTGGCTACTATTCCAATTTATTTGAAGAACTACCAATCTTCTGACAAACATATATGCACACCAAAGTATTATGTTTGCAAGAACTTCGATTATGTCATCGTGACTTCTTCAACCATCTGAATATAAATCGCCGTTAACTCCTATAGAAAGAGGTGACAATGATAGAGGTGGTGAATACCCATTCATAAATCTGTCCCTATTCTCCATCGTCCCTCTTCAAACTAGACTTCATGTAGTTGCAGCAAGAATTCACCTGTCCACTGACCTTACTGTTTGCTTGACCTACTTGCTTCCGAGTAGTGAGTTTACTAAGGCCGACCTAGCTGATCTTTTTAGGAGACTTTAACATTCGCCACCCCTTATGGGGCTACTCTGTCACCTCATCTAAGTCTAAGATCCTTGTTGATCTCCTAACACCCTTTTCCTTTGGATGCCTTAACACAGACTCCCTACATATGAACGTTTAGATAAACACACTTCTTCCTGTATTAATATTTCCTTTTGCTCCCATTCTCTTATGGGTCTCTACCCGGTCCAGCTTTGATTATTTATATGGCAGTGACCATTATCCATTAGTCTTAAATGAGCTTGCACTGAGCCCAATGTTAAAACCCAATTCCAGTTGGCGTTATGACCGAGCGGAGTGGGCTCCTTTTCATCAGGCGACAGCTATTCCACCTTCTCCCTTCAACAAGCGGTTTCCAACCATTCATGATGCCTTTAACCTCTTTTCCAGCAAGTCCCTCGGCAGCGGAGGCTTGCATTCCCGCAATCTTCCGCAGGCAAGCGGTCAGCAACCCCTTGGTTGTCAAGAGTGCGCACAAGCCAACCGCGAGAAGAAGAAACTGTACAGGCAATACAAGTGCTCCGCACAATCTCCAAACATGATCATTTTTTAAAGAAGCTGCGGCAAGATTCTTCGAATTAATCGTAAAACGCGTAAACAATATTTTCGAACTTACATACGACTGTTAACTCCACGACTCCTTCCTTTAGTGTGGAAAGTTACACAGAAAATATCTCGTCGCTCCAACAAATCCTCACCCTGAGTCCTCCGTTATGGGCCTGATATAACTGACACGATCTCCGCCCTGCCGCTGCTGTAGATGGCCAGGTTGCAGTTTCAGCCACTTCTAGCTCTTTCGCTATCGTGAAGCCTTCTTCAAAATTGAGAACTAAAGGCCACTGCACCTGCCAGACTTTTCAACAGCGGAAGGGGAAGATCATACCTAACCATCTTTTTACACCCGCAGAGTATCAAACTGCACCGGGCGAGTAGCAAAGACGCTGCTCTTGGTCCAGACATGATTCGTATATCATGCTCCGTCATATACATCCCTCGGCATCAACATTTTTTTTGGATCTGCATAACAGAATCTGGATCGAATCCCCTTCATCTATTTTGAATTTCATAGCTTTATAATTCTTATCCTAGAACTGGAAAAGATCCCACAGGGTTAAGTGACAACCAGCACCACCTTCACTGACCGCTGGCTGTACCTGTAAA
>JABUQX010057069.1:0-15000 GCA_015478945.1 Trachelipus rathkii | reverse complement strand
CAAATAGCTCAATTCAAAGTTGTTTAACTCTTTCTAATAAAGGTATGAATGATTTATCAATTATTATCAACCCAAGAAAGAGACGAAGTACCTTTGCTAGTTGGTAACGTCAAATCTCAGGAATTGTGTGCCCCTTTCTTTGGCTGTGTATAGAATTACGTATCAATTAACAGATTATAAGTTATACATTGTTTCATTATCGATAAATTATTAAAGTTTATTGCTTTAGCAGAATGGTTTTAATATTTTACATAGAATTTGTTGGTCACTGCTCCCTTCCATATTCTGCGTATCGTTAAGCAGTTCATGGGTGAAATAAAAGTTTACCAATTGGAGCGCAATTTCAAAGAAAATTTATTATTTAGAACTTTAAAATTCTTTACGTATGATTTTGGTCACACTTTTACTAAATTTAATCTGTAAGACTGTTTGCGGTTTCTTTATTGCTTGAAAAATTATTTTTAATCAATGTAATGACAGACGTACGAAGTTCGAAATAATAATAACAGTCACACACACACACACACACAATAATATAATAATAATAATAATAATAATAATAATAATAACTTGAATCTTGGTCAATTAATTATTGACGAAAGCTTTTGAATGTGTTCTTAGGTTTAAAAAAAAGAAATCTTTACCATTCAATATTGATATGTTGGTTTTAATGTAGTTTTTAAATTTTAATTATAAAGTTTTTAAATAATAACGATGTGCAATAAAACTAATAAATAATGAATTTAAATAGTTTCAAATCCTAAAGAATGCTCATACGAAAGTGAGCCAAAAACAATAGACTATCAAACTTCTCAATGGTAAAATCCTTAATAAAATACACATTAAATTACGCATATAGTAGTAATTTAAATAATATATAGTATATATATATAGTATATATATATATAGTATATATAAGAGAGAGGTGATATGTTATATGTTATATGTTGTTATATATATATATAGCCTCGTAAAGTAGGAGAGTCGAAATTCGATATTTTTGTTTTTATATCGATCATTTTTTCGATATTTATATTTCCTTCTGATTACGAAATGTTTACGTAAAGATACGTGGCTTGAATGCCTTCACATTTCTTTGAAACTATTATTTTTGGTGATTTCAATGTTTATACTTGACCTCAATAAGCTTTGTGAACAACAACTAAACATGCATCGGGAGGCGATCTGTGATTGGAAAAGTTATATGCGGGAGGTGTGTGAATTCTCAGTTACAAATGATCAGAAAAAGATTGGTGGTAAAAACTTAACAGTAGTGATGAATCAGCATTTTCACGCAGGAAATACAATAAAGGAAAGTGCTATCCTAATCAATGGGTTTTTGGTGGCGTATGTCGTGAGACAGATGAATGCTTTCTCGTTTTAGTACCAAATAGGTCTTCAAAGGTTCTACTTAAGGAAATAAGTAATCATATAGCAGAAGAATCTGTAATCATTTCCGATTCATGGGCTGCTTATAATGATATCGCCCAAATTAAAAAAAAAATACAAACATCTCTAACCGTGAATCATTCTTGTAAACCCGCAAAACGGAGCCCATACACAACGTATTGAATCTCTTTGGTTCCAGGCAAAACAAAGAAATAAACGCGAATGCGGGACAGCCAGACAAATGTTGGATAGCTACTTATTCGAATTCATCTGGAGAAAAATGAACAAAGGAAGCGACCTATTTGAAAAAATGTTGGAGGAGATTGTTAAATTTAAAACTAAAATAATTAAATTTTAAATTCCATGAATTTTTTTGTAAATATTACATTATACAACTTTTATAATAAATAAAAAATAAAAAAATTATGAATATTTTATTTTTAAAACAAAAAAATAATCGATATAAATAACGAAATAAAATAATTTGAAAAAAAATCAATATAAATATCAGCAAAAAAATCTATATAAATATCAAAAAAAATATCGACTGCGGGGCCAATACCAAACAGTACCTATATATATATATTATATATATATATATGTAGAGAGCAGGTAGTATAGGGTGGTAGTAGAGAGTAGTAGAAAGAGTATATATATATATATATATATATATATATATATATATAAATTATATTATATTTTTTTTTTTGTGTCTGTATTCATTCTTGTTGGGGGTATGCCTGTCAGGTTCTTGCACTAAAAATTCTGCTCACCGTATAGATAAATCGATAGTCTTTGTTTTCTCTTAAACACACTATTTCTAGATTTTAATAAAAATTATCAACTCTCACTTTTATTCTTCCTCATTCCCTCTTCCATATTTCTTCCGACGGTATCACTGCTGGCTTAGTTTCTGCTCTAACTGAACTACTCGCTCGAAACTTTTTTTCCTAATTTCATTTTAGAGGATTCCGGAGTCTTTTCTTCATCTTCATCCCCAATAATTCAGTTACACCTGCCATTATGAAATATAAAGATGGAATTCTGTCCCCTCAGGGCTTACTACTTTGTAGACTTACTGTATGGTTTCGGCTGAATTTTTCCTTTGGTTCCGAAAGTTTTTGCTTCCAAGTTTGTCCATTGCTTTATTAAATTATTTCAACTCTGTCTATTAACTTTGATCTTCCTTTTCTGATGAAAGCGTGGGCTAAATCAACCTGTGTTATGAAGAGGAGAAAACCCCTCAACCCATTAACTGTCGTTCTATCGTTTTACCTCACAAATACTTATAGTTTTCAAATCTATCTTTAACAGATATATTTGATAAAAGTTCTTATCTTATCTCTAATCGCTTATTTATTTTAGTTTTCTCTGTTTATTCTCATGCCCATTGACTTCAGTACCAAGTTCCACCCATTCACAGCTTCTTGCAGGTCTTGAGCTCCTGATGTTACCACTGCCGCATCATCCGCATAAACCAAAGTGTGCTCCCTATTTTCCCTTATGCATATCCTTTTAAGGCAGCTGTCAAAGTGCAAAGAGCAATGGTGACAGTACACTTCCCTGTCTAACCCCCGTTTTCACTTCAAACCACTTCTTTCTTCCTGTTCCTCTAACCGTATTTATTGGATTTTCATACATACTTCCACGGCTAAAGATATCAGACTCTCTTTCTGGTATATAACAGACTTGACCTTCTATAACATTTCACAGTCTCTCCCATTATTCTATCGAATGCCTTTTCCAAGTCTTTGAATGCAGCATACGCCCTCTGTACGGATGAAACATTTATTATTTTCTCAGCCAGCATCTTCATGTAAAATATTAGTCAGTAGTATTTTTCCTGATCTGAAATCAAAGCTGCCATTTTCACCTGTCCTCGACTCCTATCCCCTAATCTTTTTTCTAAGATCCTCTCATATATTTTACTCGCCCCCACCAACAATACTATTCCTCTATAATTTCCACATATTCTTTTATCTCCCTTCTTAGGTATATATATATATGAAGCATATATAATATATAGAGAGAGTATATATATATATATATATATATATATATATAAGAGCATATATATATATATATATATATATATATATATAAGTATATTTCATACCATTAAGTAAAACCAGTAAGGAGAATGGACCTATTACGTATATCGTGGAATGAGTTTCTTAACAGTGTACATGCACAGCATAATATTTATGGTGAATGCACCGGAGCGAGTCCGAATGCACTCGAAATTTTAAACGTATTTCGCTTGGCTGGTGAGTTAATGAAGTTAAATGTTATAGGTGAATATGAAATGCAAGTTATAAAAGCTTATGCGTTAGTGATTTATATCTAAATAATTGTTTAATTGAATTTTATAAATTTTATCCTAGCTTATCATTTTGTGAGTATTTCAATCCAGAATATTACGTAAATTTAACTTTTGCCGAGTTGGAGGCACGACAGAATAATGTCAATGCATAGGCTGACGTTATAGATGAGGTAATAGATGATAATGTTGACAAACATGTTGAACCTTTAGATATAGATTTCAATCCTGATAATAATGAAATTTTACAAATAATAAATCAGTGGAACCTGCATAATGATAAGATTACATATATCACATGTCCAGGTGGATTACTTTTAAATCAGGAAGGTCGAGTAAATTCAGATGATATTGTTACCATAAGTTATGCTTGGAGTAATGACGATTAGTTAATACAGGAATGTGGGTATCAAAGTGGCGGGATGTATTCTAAGGCTAGCATTGAAGGATTATATAGAATTTATGACGATATATCAAATTACTCTCACTATAGGATTTGGATAGAAGAAGAAAAGTTTTGCTTTGGGAATCCAGGTGGCGTGTTGTTTTTGAAAGATAAATTCTTACCAATTGTTATAATTAGAAAAGGTGGAGTAATAACTTTAAACACTTTTAGAACTTTTGAAACTAAAGCGGCTAATAGTCCAGAACATATTCCGGTAATATGTGTTTCTGGGCAGCGCGTTACGTATGCAGTATTAAACAAAGGTGTAAAGCATAACTGTGATTGTAGATTTAATCAGATTGATGCTGGTGAAGTTTCTTCATATGCTAAATATCTGAATACAACGTATGAAGTTAATAATTTTAATTGGAAGATGGATACGCGAATTCTTTACTTTAAAATGAAATTTGATTGCGATAGGGTAGTAGGTTAAAGTTCAAGTAGCTCAATTCAGAGTTCTTTAACTCTCTCTAATGAAGGTATGAATTATTTATCAATTATCAACCCAAGAAAGAGAAGAAGTACCTTTGCCAGTTAGTAACGTCAAATCTCAGGAATTATGTGTCTCACTCTTTGGCTGTGTATAGAACTGGTATCAATTAAGTTAAATTATAAGATATACATTGTTTTATTATCTTTAAGGTATTAAAAGTTTATTGTTTTAGAAGAATTTCTTTTAATATTTTACATAGAATTTGTTGGTCATTGCTCCCTCCCATGTTGTGCGTACCGTTAAGCAGTTCATGGGTGAAATAAAAGCTTACCAATTGGAGCGCACTTTAAAAAAAATTGATTATTTTGAACTTTAAAATTCCTTGCGTAAGATTTTGGTCACACTTTGAAGAGAAGAGTCAATCGTACGACAATTTTTTTGTTTTGTTTTAAAATTGGAAATTTTAATCAATGTACTGACAGACGTACGAAGTTCGAAATAATAATAATAATAATAATAATAATAATAATAATAATAATAATAATAATAATAATAATAATAATAATAATAATAATAATAATAATAATAATAAAAATAATAATAATAATAATAATAATAATAATAATAATAATCATAATTTGAATCTTGATATCCTTAATAATCGAGAGCTTAAGTTAGATTTTGGCTGAGAAAGAGCGAAATGGATCTCTGGTCAGAACTCAGTTTAAAACCTCTATTATTTTTTTCTTTTTCGAAATATAGGCATAGATATAAAAAAAAATGACCTTTTTTTAAAAAATTAAATGTTAAATTTTTTTCAGTGCATGCAAGTACTATTAATCAATAGCCTAGGCCTAATATAGGCAGTCAGAATTAGCCTAGGCCTAATATAGGTAGTCAGAATTAATGCGGAACCAAAGCCATGGAGTCTGAGCAAAAATAAAATCTGCTACAAAATTTCTTTGCTTATACAGAGTATTTGAGAGTGCGACCATAACAAAGAAGCGAGGCAATGATCCAGGAGACGACGCCAATGACTCCCTTCCCTTGAGAAGAGAGCATCTAAGTCACCTGTGTTGATGGGGTGTGCGCCGCATCACTTGTCGTGATTCGGTGCACCAGACCAGCACTAGGTATTGCGGTCTTTTTTCCTGACCGCTATGGACATTAATAATAAAGGACTGCCCCGACCGCTTAGCGCGGTCCTCCGGGCACAAACCTAATAAGGGCTCGCGACACCATTGAGGGGAGGACCCTTTAATATAATTACAAATAGATACCTTACGAAGCCGTGCGGAAACTGAGGATCTTAACGATTCCCGAACCTAGGACCGATAATGGACTTACTCTTTGTAATTGCACTTAGGACATTGATGCCGTGTCTCCCCCACTTCACCTGGAAGGCCTCTGCCTGTCTTCGGCGATCAGTCGCCTGGCAGCCTTTCTGCACCAGGTGCTCAACGATCGAGGGCAAATCCCGCAAATGGTACCATCGTCACAAGTCGTTCTCATTCGTTTCTCACTCCATATGCGTGCACCCCTTCCAGGAAATGTCGCAGATACATCATTCACGATGTATCACATTACTGCGATCCACTACCTTCCAAAGCTCTTTACTGAGCACAGAACCATTTTTATCAGTAATGCATTTTGAAAAAGTTTTAGGCGTTGAAGACCTCAGTCACTTAATGAGTATGGGGTCCATTCTCGTACAGCTTACGACCCGAATCAAAGTTTATTCGTTGTCATCCTTAACGTTCTCTCGCAGATATTCCTCAAATAATAATATAACATAATCACAAATGAAATAAGAAACACATCTAAGCACTATTTACTGTATGAACAGAAAGACGAAATACAGCTGTTTCATGAAATCTCCACAGAAAAGATTTCTCGTTAACAAACGTTTTATAGATTTCCCCTCGTCGGGACACTCTCTTGACAAACCAAATCCTCGTTTACTGGTTGACCTTTTATACCCCTTATCCACCTACAAAGGTAAAAATAGGGATTTACAAGCCACAGTGTTCGCACGTGTCCCTCACCCAGACGTTGCTTTAATTGTCAACGGTTTGGTCATCCCCGAAAATTAGGTGAGACACCGGAGGACATATGCCCAGTCTGCGGAGGAATTATTTCACACTTCCTGCTTGAAGTACCCATAACTGTAGGAAACGTGGAGACCCCACAGTGTTTGTCTTCTTTCAAAGATGCCATCTATTACCTAGTTTGAACAGGAGGTTTTGGATTATGTACCATACAAAACTGAGCAGGAAAGATGCCATACGCCAGCTTGATAAAAATATGCCTACAAGACCAAAGGCGAATCCTACACCACCACAATCACTGCTGCCCCCACTCCTCAGCGTGCTAATCCACCACACAAACTCATCCCAGCAGAACTCCTCCCCCCAAAATCCCAGCGAAACTCAATCAGCTACTGTATTCTATCTGCCTGTATTGCCCACGCCAGCCGACTCCTCATGACAAAAGCAGCCTTGACTCAATCTATCTTGTCCAAAAGAAATTAACAGCCCGTATCCCGAGTACTACCTTCAACAACCAGCAATGAAACCGAGCTGAGTTCAATCCAACACAAATCTTGAAAACACTTCTTTTTAAGGACACACAATGTCCATTGCCTAACCCAATGAGTTCTCAAACTTTATGTAAGAGGACTGCTCTTTGTCCCTTGATTCGCCTTCCCACCGTTACTCAAATTCCTGAAAAGATGTCCCAAACGCAAAGAAAAGAACTAATTCGCCAAGCTTAAGATATATTAGTCGTTAAAATATAGAGCAACCGAATTTATAAACAAAAACACACTAACCCAGACGTCAATGTAACTCAGAAGAGACCTCGCCATAAGTCCACTCAAGGGACAAAAGGCAACTACTTTAATAGATTGTACCCAAGCATTCGCAGCTATACGGACAGCACTTACAATAACCCTCTACAGTTGCAGGATTAATTCTAGCTTTCCGAGTTTTCTATTAATTCTTCTTGCGATCTTCCAATTCTCAGCACTCCCCAAGGGGAGTTCTATATCTTAAACAGATGAAATGGAAAACAGCTCCCAAATGGAGCTTGATGTGATGAACACTCTCTAATACTTCTGCGCTTCCGAGAAGGCGAATGGAAGACTGTCCAACGCAAACGCCGCAAGCGCTCTGGTTCTATTGGAGCATGAAGGAGACCAGAGGTTCCCATCCTAACTTAAATCTTTTCCAATCTCCAAATCACTCCCACGACGAATTACTAGCAAAGTCTCCAGTATCGGAACCTGACAACCTTGTCAATCCATATTGGAACCCTTTATCGAGACCCCTCCTTCTCAAAAGATGACACCTTTCCAGGTAACATCTTCCTTCCCCATTCCATGGAAGCAACTCCCATTCCTTACACATTCTGAATCTGCTTACTTGGCAGATACTGATGTCACTCCCACTCTAACACGAGCATTTTGGTTGCTCTTCTATTGGACCATCAAACCCAAACATAAAACCCATGGAGTTGCAATCTAGTTCGTCTCTTTTCGCGCTTCACGTTCTCAGAAAGTATTTCTAGTGTACTCTCGACTACAATGGAGCAAACACAAATCTCTGATTATACCGACCCTTCAATCCCCCACGATCTACAAGCTACATACTCGTCGAGATCCACGTCTTTAACCTTTCCTCTTCCATCTTGAATCCACCTTCAACATTACCCTTAGCCACTTAGAGACAATAGTCTCAAAAAGATCATATCATAACATTTACAAAACAATACAGCATGGCCACCTTTCCTTCAATGGAATTTCCGTGGCTACTATTCTAATTTTGAAGAACTTGTTCAACTATAAACATATGTACACCAAATGTTCTTATGTTTGCAGGGACTTCGACTATGTCATCGTGACTTTTTCCAACCGTCGGAATATAAATCGCCTCTAATCTCTATCAGAAAGAGTGACAATGATACGGGGAGGTGGGGAATACCATTACATTAAATCTGTCCTATTCTCCGTCCTATTCCAAACTAAACTATATGCAGTAGCAGCACGAATTCATTTGTCCACCGACTTACTATCTGCTCAATCCACTTGGCTCCGAGTAGTGAATTTATAAGGTTCGACTTAGTTGATCTTTTAAAACAACTCCCTTCCTCCGGTTATGTATACTAGGTGACATCAACCTCCGCACCCCTTATGGGGCGACTATGTCACTTCATCTAAGTCCATATCCTGTAAGATTCTTTTAACCTCCTTTTCTGGATTGCCTTAACCACGGACTCCCTACATTATGAAAACGTCTAGATACACACACTTCTTCCTGTATTGATATTTCCCTTTGTTCCCATCCCTTTATGGATCGCTTTACCTGGTTCCGCTTTGATTTATTTATACGGCAGTGACCATTACCAATAGCTTTAAATGAGCTTGTAAGCCCAATGTTATAACCTAACTCCAGCTGGCGTATACGACGAGCGGAGTAGGCTCCCTTTTTATCAAAGCACAGCTATCCCACTTTCTCCTGCAATAACCGGTTTCGACTGTAAATGATGCATTACGCTTTTTCCAGTAAGTCGTCATCTCGGCAGCGGAGGCTTGCATTCCGCAATCTTCCGCAGGCAAAGCGGTCGGCAACCCCTTTGGTGGTCTCAGAGTGCGCACAAGCTAACGCAGGAGAAGAAGAAACTGTTACGGCAATACAAAAAGGCCCTTACTACCCCAAACATATGATTATTTTAAAAGCAGCTGCGGCAAGATCTCTATCGAATTAATCGTCAACACGCTGTAACAATATTTCGACTTACATATCGCGACTGTTAACTCCACAACTCCCCTCCTTTTTATGTATAAAAGTTACACCAGAAAATATTATTCTACAATATACAACAATCTCCCCACAGTCCTCAGTTATGGGCCTAATAACTGACACGATCTCCGCTCCTGCTGCTGTTGCAGATGCAATAGGTTATAGTTTTGTAGCCACTCTAGTTCTTTTCGCTATCGTGAAGCCTTTCAAAAATTTGGAATTACTAACACTGCACTGCCAGACTTTTCAACGCGAAGGGAAGGAAGATTATACTTACAACCGTCTTTTTACACTCGCAGAGTATCAAACTGCACTTGCGAGGTAGCAAAGACGCTGCTCTGGTCCAGACATGATTTCGTATATACATGCTCCGTCATATACATCCCTCGGCATCAGCATTTTTGTTGGATCTATAAACAGAATCTGGATCGAATCCTCTTTTTCTTATTTGGACTAAAGCTTTTGTAATTCCTTCCCAAACCTGGCAACAAGTACGAAGTCTGGCGGATAACCAGACAATTTCATGACCTGACCATACCTGTAAGTAGTTAGGAGGAAAAATGGTTTCAGGCCGCTTTTCTCCCTGTTCGGAGAGTCGCCAGCTTTTTATTCAACTTCCAGTTCTGGGCTGTGTCGCAAAAAATCGTTCGACCGCGGACCCTTGTTAAAACTAGACCCATGACCATGCCGGGAAGCCTTCTCACCTGGTGGGATGGTTCTTGGTGTCTTCTATTGACCTTGAAAAAGCTTACGACACAACGTGGAGACCTGGGTTCTCCTTAACTCCATTCGCTTGGTTTTCGCGGACATACTCCCTCATTTTCAGTTAAATGTCTTTTGTCAAAGATCCATTCCAAGTTCGGTGCTCTTCATTTGTCACGCCACTTTTACTCTGGCATGAAGGCGTTTCCGCAGGGTAGTGTTCATAGTGTACTGCACTATTGCTTTCGTATTTATGATATTGTTACTTCGCTATCCAAGCGACGGTGCAATTTTTCTTCTATGTTTGATGCCTTGCGTTATATATAGCCGGTGACAAGCTGCCTTTCTCGGCAGCTACAACTAGCTATTAGGAATATTTCACAATGGGTAATTCCCATGGCTTCCATTTTCTCCACCAAAACTCAGCAGTGCTTTCAAGAAAAAGGGAATCGAAGAACTTGCCAACCTTCTTCAGCGACCTACCTTATATAGGTTCGCCTATTCTATAATTTCACAGGTCAATTTCTAAGGGGCTCATCCTTAGAATGACACCTTACATATGCACCGCATATTAAACACCTAAAAACAACTGTCATCGCGCCCTTGACCTGGCTTGCGTCATCTCCGCTCAGAAAATCTTGGGGTGCTGATCGCAAATCCCTTTTACCTTTACGTCTTTATGTAGCCCTAATCCGATCGAAACTACTATGGCTGTGAAGTATATGGTCAGGCCTCCACAACACTACTACACCTGTTAATCCATCCAAACGAAGCGATCCGTATCTCACTGGAGCTTTGAATCGTCCCAGGTGAGCCTTGAAATTGAAGCCAATGTATTGCCACTCTCTCTTCGAAGAGAACACATCATGTGTACAAGTTACTTCGTTTCCAAACCCCAATACCGTTCTGCTCTGACACAGATCTGCAGGAGGTCCTCAGAATCCTAATTTCTGGGACCTTTGGGAACACGGTTCCATAACATCCTTCAATTACCTTAACATCTTTACAAAAGGTGCTGCTTTTCTCATACGATGAACGATACACACCTTGGTTATTTCCCTCTCCCACCATTTGTGGGCTCTGACCTCTCTCTCCAATCTAGCCACTCTGTGTCTTGTTAAAGGCATCATTCTGTCTCATTCCGCAGTTCATGATGTGTTTACTCCAGTATTTACTGGCTGCTCTAAAACCGGGAACATGGCCATCTGCTATCTGTCCTGATCGCAACCTTTCCCGTACCCTCCCCTCTCATGCTTCACTTTTCACAGGCATGAATTTATGGCTATAATGATTGCCTCTCCCGAACTTCTAATCCTTAACAAGATCACTCTTATGTCATATACTATTCAGATTCGCTCAGCGCGCTACAGCGCTTAAACCCCTTATTCTAAAACACAATGTTTCTGCTGTGCAGCAATTTCTTCGGCTGCTCCATTCCCGCAAAAAACAAATTATGTTGGATGCCCTCTCATGTAGGGGTAACTGGCAATGAATCGCTGATAGAGAGAGGCCAAAATGGCCACCCCTTCTTTTCGGAGTTGTTCCAGGTACCTTCCCGGATGCCATTCGACAAGGCTACCTTCCATCAACCGATTACTATCCTGCTCTCGACAAGGGTTTTAGTCTTATTCCAAGAGCCTGGACGCATGATCAGGAGGAGCGAAAACTCAGGAAATATAAAGCCGACCCATCGGGGAGTGGTCTTCCTCTCACAACGAAGCGCTTACACGAGGTTGATTAACTTGCACGCCTCCTATTGGCACACAATATCGCTCACAGTCACCTATATGTTACGGAACCCCCCTCACATTTGCAAATTTGCGAAGTCATACTTCGCAATCTGTTCGCCCATATCTCATTGATTGTTCCCAGTGGACTCTATTCGCGCCGTCATTTTCTACATATGACGATCCATAACACCTTCCAAAAGATTATCCCATATCTTTATCCGAATCTTCCCACTTTAGTAGTAGCTCTATTTTCTTGTTTCTACAAGAAGTGGATATTCTTCATAATATTTGATTTTTGTTACGTAATACTAGGAATTTTTACTATTTGCAAGGAATGTATTTTTGTTTAGGTTTTTGTTTATTTTTAATGACAGTGCTTCCAAACAAAGGAATATATATGAGTTTGAAATATGTAAATCCAGGACCCTCCATGGGTGTGATTTCTTTCAACCCAGTGTGGCCGCTTTGTTGAGCCGTGGTGGGTCCTTGTACAACACGCAAAAAAAAAAATCATATAGTATATATATTATATATATATATTATTATATATATAATATATATAATATATATATATATATATATATGAATATAGTTATAATATATATAAACAAAGAATGAATTAATA
This sequence comes from Trachelipus rathkii, assembly GCA_015478945.1. Classification (NCBI taxonomy): domain Eukaryota; kingdom Metazoa; phylum Arthropoda; class Malacostraca; order Isopoda; family Trachelipodidae; genus Trachelipus; species Trachelipus rathkii. The sequence continues at coordinate 2,557 of JABUQX010057069.1, read as the reverse complement.
ATGCTAAGATATATTTATATAATTATATATATATTATATTATTAAAGAGAAAGGCGAGAAACAACCTCCGCAGGAAGGATACCGAACATCAAGTTGAAGAAAAAAAGAAAAAAAAAGCTTGACTACGCTCTATCACTACAATAAATGTGTAAATTTTTTTTACGGTTGTTCAAAGAGATAACCTCAAACAACCTGCCTAAATACCTCAGGAGCCCACAAGAATATATCCTAAACCGAAATCTAAACATGAAATACATTATAAAAAAAATTTTTAAGGATTTCTTTTGTTGGTAGAAATACGCAGTTTTCTACTTATAATGATAAAAAGCTCGACTTACCGCTTTGTAATACGTCCAAATTGTAAATATTTTACGTTAGTGCAAAGAATAGGCAAAACCATGGGCATAAACCCATGCTTCCGCTCTAAAACTACACGATTTACTTAAAAATCTTTAAATTTAATATTTGCTGCTATTACTCTTATAGATGGATCATATCTATATACTGTTTTACTATATTTTTATAGTAGTTTATTAATAATTAGTAACTTAGTTTTTTAAGTTAGTTCCTATAAAAGTGGACGTTATAGGCTATAGCCTTATGTACAACATATAAGATGTGGTGAACAATTAACAGGAATAATTCATTATATCAAAATAAAATATTTTTTTGTATATATTACAAATTTCAAAGGCAATAAATTGAAATTATAAACTACATATAGTACATTAATTTATATTAATACATGAATAATGGATGACTCTCTCTCATACTCGGCGATATACATGTGTTAACGTATATACGGTACTTATGTTATATTCTCGGGCTATATACATTTTTTATATATGTTAACCTCTTATATAAGTGTTTTTATTTCCGTTGATCACCCCTAATTCCGCTACGAAACACTCGGTTGCAAATACGTGCCGATATCTCCAACTCGCCGCCAGATATTCGCGCGCTATATCTCTCTCAGATTATTCTCTTGGCCAGGGATGTTTATGTTCATGTTTTGGTTCATGTACGTGTGATAACGCTCTGTAATGTAAAAGTTCGCGCGAAATGGATGTGTCCTTACGGGCTACGGCGCCTGATTAGTTTTGGACAGATGTTTGTATGGCTTGGTTAAAGGGTTTGTAATCTCTTCTTGTAGATCTCGTAAGGGGTTAGGGTCGATTGGTCCGCATTTTTTTTGTTATTAGTATAATATATATATTATATATATATATATATTATAATATATAAATTCATATATTATATATATATTTATATATATATTATATATTTATAATATAATATAATATATTATATATATAATATTATTATATATTATATAATATATATTAAATATTTTAATATAATATAATATTTATATAATACATATATATATATCATATATATATATTATATATGTATTTTATATTTTTGTATTATTTATATGTTGTGTACACAGTAGTAATGAGTTGATACCAGTTAAGGAGACTTTTATACATCTAGATCTTTTTACGAAGGAGTATTCATATCATTTTTACAGGTATGTATAACATTGCAACAAACAGTTTTATTTGCTAAACGGAGGAGTTGTCCGCTTAATGCACTCAGAATTTTAATAGTATAATTAACGTTAATAGGCTGGTGAATTAAATTGAAGTTTTATAATATGTTATGTTATAGTAATGAATATGATTATAATAATTAAACAAAAAGACTCAATTGAGTATTAGGTGTTTATTTATATTGATATATGTGTAGTAGATTAGTGTGTAACTATTTGTTTGTTATTTGATATATTTAATAATTTTTAATCCTAGTACTATCGTTAATAATTAATTTTCTGTGAAATATTTATCCAGTAAGATTACTCTGTTAATTATTATACATTTGCTAGAGTTAGAATGGCACGCCTAAGTTAAAATTTTTATGCAATGGCAAAAGTCATGACGTTTGAGGATCGTATATTAAGTAATATTGATAATGTTGCTCAACATGTTGAACTTTTGAAATTAAGATAATCAATTTGACTGATATAATAAATAATTTTACAATAATTACAGATCACTGGAATCCAGGATATTGATTAGACATTACAGATATTATCACTCGTAAATCCATTGGATGGATATACTTTTATATCAGGCATGCGTAAGTATTCCATAATTAGATATTCGTTAGCTTATGAGCATTATTGGGCAGAATATAGACAGAGAAGTTATAACTTATCATGAAAGTTCTATAAGGTGTGATTATAAGTGGCGTATAGTTATGAATAATTGCTCTGATGAATACGATTATATTAAGAATTAATTGACGATTATAATCAAATTACTGTCATCTAATATATAGGATCAGCCTAAGATTAGCTCAGAAAAGTTTTGATAATTGGGAAAATTCCATGTTTGTATATATATAAATATATATAATAATATATACTAATATATATATTACACTTACTTTCCAATCGCCAGTACGGCTTTCTGCGCTCGAGGTCTATTGGCGATGTGGTGTTGTTTATTTGTTATCCTATTCTTATACCCTGATCTCCAATGTATGTTTATGC
>JABUQX010057068.1:0-21004 GCA_015478945.1 Trachelipus rathkii | reverse complement strand
TCAATATATGCTTATGTCTCGTCTCCGGCTTCTAGGCACCATCCTCCTCCTTTCAGAGTACAAACTTAAAATCAATAAAGCACCACTCCAAAGCGAAAGATGTTTTAACCAGAGATAGACGATCACACAAGGAATCTCTTGGTGGTAGGACATGCCCGGTCTTGATGGACACCGCATCAGGCGTACACTTATTATCTAACGAAATTCTATGTGCCATTCTGTGATGTCGGAGCTGGGGACAACAATCTCGACAGTTAGCACGTTCTCGTAGGGTAGGGAGCATGGAGCGCACAAGCAACAGACTTTATCTTTATACTTATACTTCATATATACAGTATAGCTATATACTTTATATATATATATATGTATATGATATATATATAATAGTATATTTATATATAATATTACTAATATTATATAATATATATATATTATATAATATATATAAGTATATAGTATACTATATATATATATAATATAGTATAGATTAATTATATAATTATAGACTGTAAAAGACGGTGGTTATAGTATATATATAATTTAATATTAATCTATTTGATACAGAGGCGTAGTCCCCTCGCCTATACTCGTCGACTACACGGTCGTCGCCTTAGTACGAGTTTAGACATTCATAGGAAAACGAATCGAATCTTTTCAAAATTCCATAAAGTGTCGGGGCTGAGATTCAAATTTTCTTATTTCTTTTGCGAAAATTTTGATCGAATGAATAGAAAATATTCTGTAGCATAAGTAATATAAAAAAGATCTATGGTAAATGAAAGATAAGTGATCAGAGCCAAGTAATCATGGGGGAGTGATTAAATAAACGATATTTTTCAATGAATAAAAAAAGCGTGACTTCTTCGTGCTCCGAATGGACAGCGGAAGAGGGTGGGTGTTATAGAATCTTAGGGGGTATGCTAATTGAAATATATTGTTCCTTTTTGCAGCTACATTTCCTATTTTGCATGTGTGCACACGGCTTTATTAACCCTTCTCATTCATGTGGTACAGATGAAGGTCCGAAATCTCACTCTTAATGTTATTTTCAAACGATCATATTATAGTATATTGATAATATATCATATTTATATTAAATATATATAGAATCTATAATATTATGTAATATCATCTATATAATTAATATATTATGGAATGAGTTTGACATTCCAAAATCAAAATTTTCGATGCAAATCTCTTGGAAATTTACGGCACAGAAGTTGAAAGAAACTTTAGTTACGATTTTATAATCTTTTTGTTCCTTGCTTTTTATTACAAATATCTTTTCGTGATTACCGATCTTTTGGATGTGCAGCTTGGATAATGGTTCTTTTTTTCTCTTTTTCCATGACGATTGGGAAAGGGGGGGGAGTGAATGTAAAAGGGAAATATTAAATATTCACTATCTTAGTCGTAGTTAAGATATTTATTTTTAAGTTATCGAAATTTAATACTTTGATAATTATTGATTTAGATTTCGATGCATTTTAACTTTAATTACACTTTAATAAATGTGCTTCTGAGTAATTAATATTTGATTCAAGAAATAATCTCAGAACTTTCTTCTAAAACCTCCAACCCTTTTTGAAGTCTGCAATTATGAGTGAATTTGTTATTTAGCTTGCTCAGATCGATTGATGATTGACTACCAAAAGGTGCTATTTATTTACCAATGTGCACCAATTCTTGAGATTTGAAAAGATGAAGGAAGAAGAGTGAGTGATGAAAATGACAATTTTTACGCAACCAGAAGAAACTCGGCTTAAACTATTAAAACTAATTTATAAGCAGTCAATTTATCCTGCAAGTTAAAGCAGGTTATCGTAGATGGATTTGTGTCACTCAACAATTTTTGAATAGCCCGGAGCTCAAGTCAAACCAGGAAGATGGTCCAGTATAACTCGACAGGAATCTGAATTTCACGAGGACAAATAAAATTGTAGAGTTATTACTTTATAGTTGTTATGCTTGTTTGTTATTATCATTTGATATTTATTCTACATTTAAACAAGCACGCTGGATTGTCATAAAATAATGTCTAATATTATATCCATAAAATATGGGAGGGGGGAAAATATGCTATATTAGTCATCCAATTTGATCTCTAACCGTAACTTAACTGTAACTAGATAGTAGAAAATCGAGAAGAATTTAAGTTAAGACGATTGGAATAGAAAATTAGTTATAAACACCTTGTCTATAACATCAAAAAAAGAGAAGTAAAGGAATATAAAGAAGAAAATAAAAAAAATACGAAATCTTGTTTGGAATCTTACACTAAACAAAGTATAATTCAGTATAAAATATCAGTTTGATGTTTGGTGAGCTTACGTAGAATCACGCCGCCAACTATTAGAATTGAGGTGGTTCAACGATGATATCCTTTTCGATTCTTTACGCGATTATAACAATATATGTAATTACTACTATTTAGTTAGGATTTGTGGTCATTTAGGTAGCTATTGGTGTGTTCTAATGACTTAGAGCGGGTTATATAGGTTTTACGTTAGAAATAGAGTATAGTCGTGGGATGTGGTATGCTACGTTATACCTATAATTTTTATTATTTTCTTTTTCATCTTGAGATTGTGTAGATTAAATATGGTATGAAGTCTCCAGAATCCGACACTCATAAATGCTCTCGTTCGAGTTGTTCATGACTTAGTTGTAACAGAATTAACGGAGGATCTTATAAAAAAAATTGCCGGGAGATTGAAAGTTGCTGAATGTGAAACAACGGAAAACTTTTTCAGTGGGAATATTATTACATATGCTTCCATTTAAACATCGAGTAATTAAAGAAAAGTATGCCGCTTGAGAGTGTAAACTCTTCGCTTGTAAATCCCAGTATTAGTTTGGTTAATAATCCCTAGCGATGGGATAATGCAGAGTAACAAGAGTAAGAATATAAGAGTTGCTCTTATGAATAGTGAGGTAGTGTATCCACACCGATTTATTACTGCGCATGGGCATAGCACTTCAGTTTTAAACCTAAACCTAGGTGCAAAGGCCTTAAACAACTGAACAGTTGATCAACCTTGCTGCGTCTAAATCGAATAAATTTTTCAACAATCAAGGTAGATGTAGAAAAGGTTTACACAATTAAACTTTGTAATTGCACCAGGTAATTAAATAAATTCGCCTTTTAATAATAGTGTAACATCGGAATCTTTTATATCCAGGAGATATGTTCCAGAAATTCAACCATTTGATGATTCTAACTGTAAAATCACGCTGGCAACCCATTCTCTTGAAAATTTTATGCTTGAAGTCCTTCTTTTCCGGGTGAATTATGTTTTCATTCTCGGAAATCAGTAAAACTGTCCGGATAAAATATTCTAAATCATATATAAATGAAATGTGGGGGGAAATACTGCTATTATATGACCTGCATTAAATCAGCAATAATAAGATTTTTTTCTGTAAGGTAAAAGGTTCCACTGCAAATTTTTTTTCATTGTGTTTTATTCAATTCCAGTTTCGTTTTGATGGGACTTTAGTAGTTGCACCACCGTGCATCAAGCTGTCTATTTATGATATACGCAAAAAGGGACTAAGTAAAAAACAGATTATGAGAAAGACAAATTTCTTACGTACCCAGAAAAATTATCCTGACAGAGGAAAACTAGTATCATATCGCGATTAGCGGGGTCAATTCCCATAAAATTAGAAACTCATCAGACATCACAAAAAAAAAATTTCAATCTCAACCATTATAACCTATTGATCAAGTGATTTTGGTTTTGATATTGGTCATATTTGTACCTGCATTTGTTGTAACACAAACTAACATGTTTAAACATAACTTCTACCTATCTTTCTTTCCATCTATCTATCGTGCTCTCTCTCTCCCTAACTTAGCATAGCCTAACTTAGATTAATCAAACCTAACCTGGCTAAGCTTAATAACCTAACACAAATAGCTTGTTAATTATAACGATTCTTTCCTTCTTCCTCTCTCAATATATTTCTTTCTAGCTATATTTCTTACTACATTGTCTAACCAAACTTAACCAGGCTGAACATGCTAACTTAACAGACCTTGCATGTTATTATAACGACTCTTTCCATCTTTTTTTCTCTCTCTCACACACTTATTCTTTCCCAACTTAATCTAAAATAATCTAACCTAACTAACCTATCCTGACCTTCTCTACCATAGACTATTTTTCCTTACAGCATCCAAATTAACAACACATATTGCTGTCTTACTGTTCACAAGACTGATTCTCTTATAATGCGAACTTGAAGTCTTGCACTGTACCCCGTTTTCTAAACGTTGTGGGTTAACATATGTATTTTCTTTTGTAACCTGTAACATTTATATTTAATATATTTTCTTTTAAAATTGCAACTTTAATAATATTTTTATCATCTTCAAAATGCTTCAATTAGATCTATTTTAAAGATACAGGCTCTTTATTATAACGTAAGAGGATTTTTATCATTTTTTGGAAGATAGGGTTGCATAACCTGACCACACTACTACTCACTAGGACTTTTTGTCAACCCCTGACTGTAGTCCAGCACATGTGTATTTGCGTTAGTTCTCTCAGTAGGATTTATCTTGAAGATGATTAGTTGCTGTGAATATATATATATATATATATATAGCCAACAGCAATGTGCCAGCCTTGTCAGCAACAGCCAGCTGCAGCCAGCCAGCTAGCCAGCCAGCTAGCCCAGCATCTTGCTCAGCAGCATGTATTGCCATGCTGCCATGTATACTGCAACCCATGTCCGGCCCAGCCTCCAGATATCCAGCCCGCCAGCAGCCAGCAGAAGCTCTTCTTGCCAGCCTTGGCCACCGGTCAGCAGCGCGCAGCGCCAGCTGCTGCCTGTATAGCCAGCTAGCCAGCCCAGTAGCCATGTATTGTAATATGGCAAATATATGTATGTATAACCCATGTATATATATAGCAATATAATATGCTCCAGTATAACCAACAACCAGCCAATATATATGGCTATACAGCAACAGTAATATATATGGCGCCAACCAATATCCCATATCGCTGCTATATATATATATAACTATATATAAGTAGTAGCTAGCCAGTTCCGGAGGTAAGCATAGGCGCTAGGCGTACCTGACCGCGACCTTTTTTTGACCTTGACCTTTTTTTGACCACGACCTTTTTTGAGCTCGAATTTTTGGGCAACCTGAAGATTTTGACTTTTTGGCCTTGACCTTTTTGGCCTTGAAATTTTTTGGCAACCCCTAATTTTTGCCAACCCTAATTTTTTGGCAACCTTTTTTGGCAACTAATTTTGCAACCCTTCGAAGAAGGGTGGCGCCACGGTTGCGCAGCAACCGTTGTACGTGTCCCACCCTAATTTTTCGACCAACCCTTTGGTCTTCCATGGAATCAATTTTTGCCCACCCTAATTTTTGGTCCCCCTTTTAGGGACTTAGCCCCGCACGATGTTTTGCTGGCCCACACACCTGGCCTCCAGCAGCCTTCTGCTTCTACACCTACACCTAGCCTGCACAGCACTACACCTAGCCTACACACTACACTAAGCCTCTACCCAGCCTTCTACACCTAGCCTACACCAGCCCTTTGGTCTTCCATGGGTCAATTTTGGCCCACCCTAATTTTTGTCCAACCAAATTTTTTGAGAACCCAAGTTTTTTGAGAACCCATGTATTCCAGGGTACAATTCACACACACACACACACACACACACACACACACACACACACACACACACACACACACACACACACACACTTATACATACATTCACTGACACTTACACTCGCCCATAGATACTTACACTTACATTTACATATACACGCGTACAAACACACTACCAACCTTTGATCTTCCAGGGTTAATTTGGCCACTAATTTTAATAATCCTAATTTTCGGCAGCCTAATTTTCGACCAACCCTTTGGTCTTCCAGAGTCACAATTTTGAGACCAAATTTTTCGGTCAGCCCTTTTGTATTCCAGGGTACAGTACACGACATTCATATCTTTTTGATGGCTCAGATTTGATAGCTCAGATTTATTGATGGTTCAGCACGATGGTTTCCAATCAACGTAAGAAGTATCTAGTGATGTTCTATCAGTGTTCTATGAGTATTAGATGGGTGCCAGGTGAGTGCCAGGTGGGTGCCAAGTGAAGTGCCAATGAGTACCAATGAGTGCCAAGTGAGTGCCAAAGAGTGCCAATGAGTGCCAAGTGAATGCCACATAGTGCCAACTGAGGGCCACTTTTTCAAGCCTTTTCTAGCCTCCCTGAGCCTAGAATAGCCCTAATATGGTATCTACCCCTAGGTTATAAGGTACGGAGAATCGATTGGTGTATATTACAAGCTGTTAGGATACTTCCTACTATGAGTTAGTCTTTTTCTATCACTTATAAGCTTTATAACCCTTTATATATATATATATATATATATATATATATACTCTTATATATATATATATATATATATATATATATATATATATATATATATGCTCATATACTCCTATATATATATTACTTGCACACACTCACATACACTACACACACACTTACACACATTCACTATGACACTTATATACACACACACAGACTTACACTCACACTCGATATTTTGATGCCTCAACTTTGATGCCTCAGCTTTGATACCTCAGCATTAATGCCTCAGCATTGAAGCCTCAAGGTTCATCTTTGATGGATTGATGCCACAGCATTGATGCATTTTTCTAACCTTTTCTAGCCTTTTCTACCCTCCATCATAGAACAGAGCTAATATTGATGTTTTCCCTAGTTCATAAGCTAACCACCAGGCTCAGCATGAGCCACCACAAGGCGAAAATAACCCGAACCCCGCAGGTGCGTCCGCCACGTCCCCCGCCCTCGCGTGCGCGCCCACCGAGGCAACATTTCCCCGCGTAACCGCCGCCGCGTGCGCCAGCAGGCGCAATATTTCCACGTACCCGCCCGCCGCGTGCGCCCGCGGGCGCAAAATTCACGCGTGAACGAAAAAATATGATATCCAATGTAAACTATTCAAAAATTTCTTTTCAAATATACTAGAGTCATTCATTTTATTTCATACTTAAGCATTTTTATTAAAAACATTTTCACGAACCTAAAACTGTAACTCATAGACATCTTTTATATTTTTTACTCAATACTTTTTAATTTATAAATTTTTTTAAATTGTAAGAAGAAAAAAAACCAGTGTCTGATATATAAACATTTTATTTTACCAACAATTGTACGAATTTTATTAAAAACATTAACATTACATACCTTAAATCAGCAAATCAGAAAATCAATAGAGGTGTTACCTAACACCCAAGGGATTAGTTTTGTTTTACTGTTTACTGCTTTAACTCATGTTTACTGCTTTAACTCATATGTTTTTACTGCTTTAACTCATATTTTTATTAACATTCCATACCTTAAAGCAGTAAATCAAATGCTAAATCAATAAAGTTAATTACATAGCAACAAAGGGGATTGAAGTATAACTTTGTTTGCACTGTTTTACTGCTTTAACTCATGTTTTACTGCTTTGTTTACTCATGTTTTACTGCTTTAACTCATATATTTATTAACATTACATACCTTAAAACAGTAAATCCAGTAAATCAACAGAGGTGTTACATACCAACAAGGGGATTAGTATGCTTTTTGTTTTACTGTTTTTACTGCTTTTTAACTCATATGTTCTACTGCTTTAACTCATATGTTTTACTGCTTTAACTCATATATTTATTAACATTACATACCTTAAAGCAGTAAATCAGTAAATCAATAGAGGTGTTACATAGCAACAAGGAGGATTAGTATGCTTTTGTTTACTGCTTTACTGCTTTAACTTTCAGCTTTACTGCTTTATATGTTTTATTGCTTTAACTCATATGTTTTGCTTTAACTCATATGTTTTACTGCTTTAACTCATATATTTATTAACATTGTGTTTTTTATTTTTTTGTTTTAATACTTTTTATTTATTTTTTTTTTATTTATTTTTATTATTATTTTATTATTTTTTTATTATTTTATGTTTTATAATTATTATTATGGATATTTTTTATTATTTTATTTTATTATTATTCTGCCAAGTGTTATTTATACCAAACCTATAATAATTATAATATAGAACACACATACACACACACACACACACACACACACACACACACACACACACACACTTACACTACACATATAACATAACATATAATTTATTAAAACATTTTATTTTTATTTTATTATTATCCTTAGTGTTATTTACTTCATGCCTATTGTTATTATTATTTAGAGCACACACACACACACACACACACACACACACACACACACACACACACACCACACACTCGACCTTTCATTAACATAACATAGTTTGTATTAAAAGCATTTCATGTATGAGAAAAAACACTTACATTTATAATACTCAACCTTTCATAACATAAATTATTTCAAAGACTTAAAACTTCTATAATAAATCAGTCATTATCTTTGAACAAAGGATTTTAGTATTAACTCTTAATCCCTTTGTTTATAAATTTATAACTATCGGGTTTTATGATAACTTTTTACTAAAATTTTTATCAAATCTTGTTTAAAACATATATTTACGTACCTTAAAGCAATAAATCAGTAAATCAGTAGGGCAGCCCCTAGCACCCCTCTACACCAAGGCTATGCCACGTTTGTTCTATTGACTTACTGCTTTACATCATCTTTAGCCATGTAATAAGTATAAAAATAACAAAATAAGTTCTTCTATGCTAACATAACATGTATTTTATTAAAATCATTCTAAGTTTTTATTTAAAAATAACAATTATTCACTTACATTTATATTATTCGCTCGATGTTAACTAAAAATATTTCAAAGTTTTTTAAATAATTCGGATTTTCTTTATTATTATTATTATCTATGTACATTGACAATCCATCACGAGAAAACACAACAACCCGCACTCCTTACAGATACGAAACTGACCTCTCTCTGTAAAATGTGTTGAAATAACTACTTTAGGCCTAAATTTAGGATAATCCTTTTTGTATCCCGGGGCGATTTAGGCCTAATTCCAGGTCAAAATATATTTCAAACTGACCTTTTTCTGTAAAATGTGGTGCAATAACTACTTTAGGCCTAAATTTAGGCTAAATTTGAGATAAACTTAACTTTTTATCCCCAGGATGATTTAAGCTAATACCAGGTCAAGGTAATTCCAGTATAGACAAGAATCATTGTTATTATTATTATTTTATAATATATTATAAGCTGAAACATGCTGGATCGGTAGGATCCTTTAAGCAGAAGGAAATTTTTTCCTTACTTGTGATTGGTGGGGGTAATCTCTCTATATGACCTCGTATGTGATTAGTCGAATTATTTTATCGTCTTTTTGGTTTTTAAAGGTATGTAAGCTGCATGTTTTTCATGTCCTTAGCCTTACCTGTGATTGGATGAAAATTAACTTTGTTCTTTAAACTTGTATTTGAGCAGGTGCGTTTTATTATCTTTTAGACCCAAACTCATTTTAAAATCATAGTCATTTTAGCTGTTAAGCGGTGCACAAGTTATCTGATTTGTATTAAAAGTGTTTTATTTTTACTAAGTGTATATCATATTTATAATAAATACTTACATTGAGGAATAATTATTAATTTCACTAGAATAGATAATAATTAATTCACTAGATTTATAGTAGATCACGTGAAGCAAAACGCAAGAGCGCCCGCAAGCGCGACCCGGTGCGGAACAGCCGCATGAACCCGCCGGCGTAATATTACTACGCGGTCGCGAAAATATTTTCTTTATGATATGACGTTGTAAACTTTCATTACATCATTTTGTTTTTTCAAATATACCGTTTCCTATATTATGAGTCGTCCATTTTATTTCTTACTTGAACATTTTTAATTTTATTTATAGAAAATACCATTTCACTAATAAAGTTTCTTGAAAAACATTTAGTTTTGAAATGAACATTTTGTTTTGTAGAAAAACAGTTTGTTTTATTTATCCTAAAGTTATAATTCCTTGAGGAAAATAGAACAAATAGTCCGGATGTGACGCTGGCTATGTTCCTCTTTGTGGTATGCCTTTAAGATTTTATTACTTTAAGGCATGTAAACAAGTTTTATATGCCTTAAAGCTACACCTACATAGGACGTAGAGTTAATGTATAGAAGTTGCCCCATGCCCTCCCTTTTCAAGGTATGTCTTTACGGTTTTATTCTTCTCTATGTATAAGTTATGAAAAAAGTTGTTTATTCTAAAATATTATTACTATATTACTATATTAGTTAATTACACAATGCGTGTACATGCATAATAAACTTCCCCCTCCTTGTACAAACCGAAATTTCTCTTTATGGACTTCAAGTATTGGTATCATATTATTATACTTCAAGTATTGGTATCATATTATTATACTTCAAAATTACATCGAAGTATGTAAGTTCATACCTCTTCTATATCAGCTGATGTATGCATTCGGTAACCATTGAGAATATTTCACTTGGTTTGTAATAAACACTGATATACCAGGATTTTAAATAAACTAATGCGCTTGAACATATGTTATAATATTCGTAAATATACCTTGATACAGTACACAAACTAATATTATACATACTGAATGGGACGGTGTCCAAAAGATATCATCCTCTAGGATGTAGCCTTTTCCGAAATATAACGCTCCATATTTTCGCGACCGCGTAGTAATATTACGCAGCGGCGGGTTCATGCGGCTTTGTTCCGCACCGGGTCGCGCTTGCGGGCGCTCTTGCGTTTTGCTTCACGTGATCTACTATAAATCTAGTGAATTAATTATTATCTATTCTAGTGAAATTAATAATTATTCCTCAATGTAAGTATTTATTATAATATGATATACATAGTAAAAAATAAAACACTTTTAATACCGTCTATGTTTTACATACCTTAAAACAAAAAAGCGATAAAATAATTCTTGACCAATCACATACGAGGTCATATAGAAATAATAGGGATTACTCCGACCAATCACAAGTAAGGAGAACACATTCCCTTCTTACCTGCTTAAAGGATCTTACCGATCCAGCATGTTTCAGTTTGAAAATATATTTATAAAAATAATAATAATAAAATGATTCTTGTCTATACTGAATTACCTTTTTGACCTGGTATTAGCATAAATCTGAAATTACAAAGGCTTAACCTCTGTTTAGGCTAAATTAGACTAACCCATAGTGTGCACCATTACGAAAATTATCGGTTGAAAACATTTACCTGGGCCAGAAACCGTCGCCCGAATCAAGAACCATCCCAGACTTTGTATTACATTTCAGCTTTTGAAGATCAGTTTCGATCTGCTAGGAAGTTGCAGTGTTATTCAAACATGCGATATAAATAAGATAAAGGTTTCCGTTACTAAAACGACGATAAGAGTTATAGGCGCAAAAGTATGGCGGTGTCTTCATTAACGTTCAAATTAATGTTCGTTTGATATAGAAATTTTTAAAACGCAATATTTGGATCGAAATGACGGCTGCTAAATGACGTGTTGTAAACATAAATGTTTAATAAGACCTTTACGTCGCGGCAGCGAGAACCAAAACAAACTCCCTCTCATGATGTGTATATCATGTGTGTCATGTATATCCAATATCCCATTCATTATTGTGGAGTGGGTGAGGATTGTGTATTGCCCTGTATGTGTTGATATCTCCATGGCTGTCAGCTCTAAACCCAATGTAACAATAGATGGCTAAATAACGCAAATATAACAATAAAAACAAAAATAAAATATATTTTCTAAATTACACGTTATATGTATAAGTGTAAGTGTGTGTGTGTATGTGTGTGTGTGTGTAATGTGTGTTCTAAATAGTAACAATGGGCATGAGTAAATAACTTACTAAGTATAATAATAATAAAGAAATAAATAATAAAGAATAATACAAAAATAATAATAATAAAAATAAAATATACAAAATAAAAAAGTAAAAAATAATAAAAATAATATCAAAAATAAATAAAAGGTATTAAAACAAAATAAAAACTTTAATGTTCAATAATATGATTCTATAGTGATAACATATGAGTTAAACAATCATAGCTATATGAGGTTAAGCAGTAAAACATGAGTTAAACAGTAAAACATATGAGCAGTAAAACAGTAAACAAAAGCATACTAATGCCCTTGTTGTTAGGGCACACCTCTATTGATTTACTGATTCACTGCTTTAAGGTATGTAATAATAAATATATGAGTTAAAGCAGTAAAACATATGGGTGTAAAAGCAGTAAAACATGAGTTAAAGCAGGAAAGCAGAACAAAAGCATACTAATCCCCCTTGTTGCTATGTAACACCTTTATTGATTTACTGGATTTACTGTTTTTAAGGTATGTAATGTTAATAAATATATGATTTAAAGCAGTTATATGAGTTACAGCAGTAAAACATGAGTTAAAAGAAACGTGAAAACAGTAAAACAAAGCATACTAATCCCTTAGGTGTGAGGTAACACCTCTATTGATTTACTGAGTGATTTACTGGTTTAAGGTATGTAATGTTAATGTTTTTAATAAATATTTCATACAATTGTAGTAAAATAAAATGTTTATATCAGACACTCTATGGTTTTTCTTTCTTCTTACATACAATTTTAAAAATTTATAGGAAAATTAAAGTATTAAGTAAATATAAAAGATGCTATAATGAGTTACAGTTTTTAGGTTCACCGAAATGTTTTTAATAAAATAACCATTATGGCGAAATAAAAATATGAATGACTATAATCTCTTTGAAAAATTCTTTGAATAGTTTGGTGATATCATATTTTTCGTTCGCGCAGAAATATTGCGCCTGCGGCACGCGGCGGGCGGGTACGTGGAAATATTGCGCCTGCGGGCGCCTGCGGGCGCAGCGGCGGTTAAGCGGAAATATTGCGCCGCGCCGGCGCACGCGGCGGGCGGGGACGCGGCAGGACGCACCTGCAGGGTGCGGGGTTGGCTGCCTTGCGGGTGGGGTCATGCGAGCCACGGTGGTTGCTTATGGGTGGGGAGAACATCAATATTGGCTCTGTTCTGTGATGGAGGGTAGAAAAGGCTAGAAAAGGTTAGAAAAAGCATGTATCAATGCTACGGCATCAATCCATCAAAGATGAACCTTCAAGGTTGAGGCATCAATGCTGAGGCATTAATGCTGAGGTATCAAAGTTGAGGCATCAAAGTTGAGGGCTCAAAATATCGAGTGTGTGAGTGTAAAAGTGTATGTGTGTGTGTGTATGTGTGTATAGGTGTCACTTAGTGAATGTGTGTATAAAGTGTTGCATAGATAACATGTATTGTGTAGGAGTGTATTACCCAGTGGCGCCAGCTGCTGCTATGCTGCTGCGCCATGCCTTCTTGCCCGCCTGCTGCTGCTGCTGCTGCACCTGCTGCTGCTGCTATTGCTGCACTGCCAGCAGCCCGCTGCTGCGCGCTATGCGCCTTGCTGCCTATGCTGCTGCTGCTGCCATGCTGCTGCATATATATGAGCTATAAGTGATGAAAAGAAGATTAACTCATAATTGGGAAGCATCCTGGCAGCTTGTAATGCTCACCAATCGATTCTCGCTGCTGCCCAACCTGGGGAATTGAATACCCATATTAGGCTCTTCCTCGGCTCAGGGGCTAGGAGCGAAGAAAAGCCAACTCGGGTTGACTATGTGGCACTCGCGGCGCTATGTGGCGCGCTCACTTGGCACTCATTGGCACTCACCTGTGGCACTCACCTGTCACTCTTGTGGCATAGCATCTAATCACTCCATGGAACGATAGGCCGTCTTCGAATCACCTGCCACGATTGGAACCACATCAAGTTGAGCCATGAAGTAAATCTGAGTCATCAAAAAAACTACAAAAGGTCGAAAAGATACATGTCAAGTGGTAATACCCTGGAATACAAGGAGGGTTGACCGAAAGAACCTAGGGTTTCTAAATTGGGGATGGCCAAAAGAACAAATTGGGCAAATTACGACCTGGAAGATCAAAGGGACAGTACAGTATTGTTTGTGCATTGATGCCATGAGATGCCAAATGTGAAAGTGTAGTATCTATGGGCAGGGTGTAAGTGTCATAGTGAATGTATGTATAAGTGTGAGATGTGTGTGTGTGTGTGTGGCTGTTCGTATTGTGTGTGTGTGTGTGTATTGTGTGTGTGTGTGTGTGTGTGTGTGAATTGTGCCTGGGATACAAAAAAGGTGACAAAAAAATATAAGAAAGTAAGATCCCTTGGGTAAATGACCCATGAAAGGCCAAGTGTAGAGGTATTACCCTTAGGTGAAGGCTGGGTAAGGAGGAAACTGGGTGTGGAGTGTCAAACAGTGCTGCAGGTGAGTGTGAAGCCTTAGGTAGTCTTGGAAACAGAATGAGAAGGCTGGTTGGAGAAACAGGTGTGAGGCTGGCAGGAAACATCAAAAGGGCCTAAACGCAGGGGATTAAGGGAATTGGGGCGTGACACACATGGTTGATCAGCCAGGGTGGTTACACAGCTGGAGTACTGCAGCATGGTGTAACCTCCGAAAAATTAGGGTTGCCAAAAAATAGGGTTGCCAAAATTAGGGTTACCAAGTTCTACCCAGGCACAGGTCAGACCAAAAGTCAAAAGGCAAAAAATTCAGGTTAACTAGATAAAAGGTCTAAATAGAACATCAGGTATATCATAACTTTAATAACGCCTCTTATAATTTACCTCGGATCCGGTTGTTCTTATATGTATATGGGTAGGTTACATTCTGGCCGCACGTCCAGAGTTCTCGATATGTAATATGATGTATGGTTATATATATATATATATATATGTATATATAATAGCAGCCAACAGCAATATATATGCTAATAACAACAATAGCTGCTAACTAGCACCTTTAGCTATACTGCTACTAAATATATATACTATTGCTGTATATATATACTCCCAGCCAGCATAGCACTTGAGCAGCCAGCAGCCTTGCAGCAGCAGCAGTAGCCAGCAGCAGCCAGCCCAGCTGCTGCTGTGCTGCCAGCCAGCTGCTCAGCCCAGCTGCTGCTGCTGCTGCTGCTGCTGCCAAGAGGCGATTTTTGCGAACACCGGTGGAATAGCGTTATTCGTACCCTACCCTATATATACTCTCTCGCTATATACTACTATATACTCTCCTCCTCTAGGTGAAACTAAAGAAGTTACCGCATGATATCTCGAAAACTAGAAGATGCAAGAAAACTGACAGCATACTTAATGGAATCGGCGTATGTGAAGCATGTGGCGGAAAATGAAAAAAAATTTACTTTTTTTTTTTTGTTATGCAATGGTACGAAAACTAATAACATATTTACAAGATCGGCGTATGAGTATGTCGCTGAAAAAGTTTTTAACAAAAGAGCCTGAGGTAAACCGCAAAGATGCAGAGTCAGGGTCTCTCCGGCCTCCTGGGGACGACAGGGGTTGGACTACTCCCCCACTCCGGGAGGGTCTCCGGAACCCCCGCTCTTTGGTGTTTTTGGGTGTCGCGGGGTTCCTCCACCCCTCCCTACGGGGTATATCCCCCTCTGTCCCTGCGTCGGCTCGACCTAAAAATATTTATACGCTGATTCCATATATGCTTTTTAGTTTTCTTCTACCTATCGTAGTTTTTGGAGATATAAAAAAAAAAAAAAAAAAAAAAAAAAAAATTGCATTTTTACATAAAAAAATTTCATACGCTGATTCCATATATGTTATCATTTTTTCTTGTACCTATCTTAGTTTTCGAGATATCATGCGGATAACTTCTTTGGATTTGACGCATAATATATATATATACCATATATATATATATATATAACATATGCTCCAACATATATATATATATATATATATAACGCTCATCTAACTGCTGTATAACTTATATATATATATCTTTCTTCTTTCTTCACCTTCCTATATATATATATTTATATATGCATATATATATATATATATATACCTATTGTTGAAAAGTACGTCATCTATGACTAGGATTTTATCGTCGTTATGCCGCAGAAGAGTTGGTACCTCTGTAGGTTATATCTAAGATTGTATGGTTCATATCATTGTATTCTATTTTATCTTATTAATATACTTACTTGCTATTCCAATCTAGTAATGGACTTGTGTTATAATGTGTTTGTACATATTAAATGGTGTTTTTAACTAAAGTATTCGTAACCCCTTCTATGTTATTTAGCGTTATTTAGCGATTGGGTATGCAAAGTGAACTACGATTTTTGGACTTATAGCAAGGTAGCAGAGCGTAGTTAGTTAGTTACTAAATTACTACGTTGCTGCTTTGCTACTTCATTGCTACTTAAAGATTGATCAAGTTAAGTTACGATACTAAAACAAACATCGGATACAGAAATAAAATTATATCATGGCAAGTTCTACAGGAATACGTATCGAACCCCTACAAAAGGATAATTATGATACTTGTTGTATTCAAGCGCAAGCTTTATTAATTAGAAGCGCTTTATGGGAATACGTCAGTGATGAAAAGAAAAGACCAGAAACTTCATCAAAAGCTACTCAATGGGATGCGTTCGATCGTAAAGCTAAGTCAGAATTAATACTTATAATTCACCCATCGGAGTTGAAACAAATTAAAGATTGTGAATCTTCAAATCAAGTTTGGGAAAAATTAAAAGGTATTTATCAATCAAAGAATCCTGCGCGTAAGGCAATGTTGCTTAAACAACTAACTCTGAGTAAGCTAAAAGCCGATGAAGATGTAAAAGGTTACTTGGATAGTTTCTTCGACGCCGTGAGTAAATTGCGCGAGTTGAAAATTGATATTCATGATGATATGTTGAGTATACTATTATTATATAGTTTGCCTGATGAATACAGTAACTTCAGATGCGCAATGGAAAGTCGAGACGAATTGCCTGACGTCGAAATCTTACGAGTGAAAATTATGGAAGAGAGTAAGATTAGACATCAAGATTCTACTAATACTAAGATGGATGCTATGACAACCACGAAGACAAATTTTAAGAAAAATAGTTACGAAAAGCGACCCATGTGGAAATCACATGTCAGATGTTACAAATGTAATTTATTTGGACATATAGCATCAAAGTGTAGAACTAAATTGTCAAGAAACGAACCTGAAGAAAATAGCAATCACGTGGTTTTATCTGCAAGCACCGATGAAAATGTCTCCGTGAAATGGTGTTTAGATAGCGGATCAACTGCGCATATGTGTTCAAAAGATAAGTATTTTACCGAATTAAGTACTACTAAAGATATGAAAATTAGGTTAGCAGACTCATCTGAAACTTTTATAAATGGTACAGGCAGTATTAATATAAAAAGTCAACTAGGAAGAGAAATTAAAAACGTTAATATAAATGAAGCTCTTTACGTGCCAAATTTACATACTAATTTACTATCTGTCTCAAAAATGACCGATAAAGGATGCAAAGTTGTATTTTCACAGGATAATGCGAAAATATATGGTAAAGACGGAAAACTTTTATTGATAGCTAATAGAAAAAATAACCTATATTATTTGCAAGAAAAAGCTTCAGTAGCGTCTGAAATTAAATCTTCTGATATAGAGATTTGGCATCGCAGATTTGGTCATTTAAATATTAAAGATTTGAAAATTTTAAATAATTATTTAAAAATGACTTTTATCAATAAAATTTAAAAAAATGAAATATCTAAAAAAAGTACGACACTTACAAGAAAAACCAATTACATATTTGAAATCCAGCGTATATAAAGCTTATTACAAAAATGTAAAGCAAAAAAAAAATTTTTCATAAATGAAATATCTCGAAAGGTACGACACTTACAGAAAAACCAATTACATATTTAAAATCAGCGTATAAAAGTTTGTGCAAAATGTAAAAAGAAAATAAGTAAAAAAAAAATTAGGGCTCACTTTCATTTCATTTCTTAGAGGCAGTAGAGTCATAACGCGACACCCCAAATATACCAAACGGGGTTCCGGAGACCCCTGGAGGAAGTAGTCCTACCCTGTCGTTCCCGGAAGCCAGAGACCCCGACTCCTAAAAACGTTAATATAAACGAAGCTCTTTACGTGCCAAATTTGCATACTAATTTACTATCTGTCTCAAAAATGACCGATAAAGGATGCAAAGTTGTATTTTCACAGGATAATGCAAAAATATATGGTAAAGACGGAAAACTTTTATTGATAGCTAATAGAAAAAATAACCTATATTATTTGCAAGAAAAAGCTTCAGTAGCGTCTGAAATTAAATCTTCTGATATAGAGATTTGGCATCGCAGATTTGGTCATTTAAATATTAAAGATTTGAAAAGTTTAAGAAATAAACATTTGGTGCACGGATTAAACTTTAAAACTTCTGATATGCCTAACTGTGAAACATGCGTAAAAAATAAAATGACTCAATTGCCTTTTAAAAAGTCTCATCGCGAAAGTACAAAACTTTTGGAAATTGTTCATTCCGATATATGTGGACCATTTTAATTTTAGACCCTTGTTGAAAATTTGTTTTTAAATTTTTTTTTTACAATCTCTAAAAAGTACTTTCAAATTGAACCAGAGAATAGTCAACCATAGTTGACACCACCGTTCTAAAACATTAAATATAACCGTCATTGTTTTACACGTTTTATATGTGAAGCTTGGTATAAATTGAAAAAAAAATCCTGTTCGTTTTTTTAATGAATTTTATATCTCCATGTAAGGAAAAAATGAAATGCTAGAAAAACGCAAATAAACATTTGAAAATATTATTTCTTTTTTCAGACGGCAAAAAAAAAAACTTTATTCTCGCGCTATATATGCCCTTATATATATAGCATATATATATAATATATATATATATATATATATATATACTATAATAGCAATAACTAATATATATATATGCTCTAACTATATATATGCTAACTATATGTAATATTGTAATATAATATGCTATGGGTTCCAAGCAACCTTCTATTGATTTAAATAAGTACAGTTTCAAAGCAGTGATGTCGTCGAAGTAGGTGACTTGAAAACTGTTTCATGATACCTTCTTTTTTTGGGAGATGGATCGGACTGAGTGGTGAGAGCCTACTGTGCATTGTCTAACGGCGACGCTTTGTTGTCGATGGTTCGAGTCCTGGCAGGTGAAGATTTTTTCGTCTTATTGTACCGTTATATTCGTAACTCGGCATGTTGTGCGCATGTCGTCGATCCTTGACTTTGGTCAGTTGCTCCTGTAACCCAGGAGCACCCTAGAAGAATGCCGTGTAGCCCCAGATGGGGTTCCAACCACCCTTCTTAATGGATTTAAATAAGTATCGAGTTCCAAACAGTGATATCAAAGCAGGAAATTTGAAAACTTCAGAGATACCTTTGCGCGCAAGCAGGGGGTGAGGATCGGACTAGTGGCCAAACCTGGCACATTCTGACGGCAGCGCTATTTGGTCGATATGGTTTCAGATCCCTGGCGCGAAAGTAGAGTACCTAGAGTCTTTAACTTCTTATTGCAAATTTGTGGCAACAAGTATCTTGTGCATGCCGGCGTTCTTGACTTTGGTCAGTTGCTCCTGCTCAACTTCCCATAAGCACCCCTGAAAGAATGCCCAGTGTAACCAGAAGGGTTTTTCCAATCACCTGTATGGATTAAATAGTATCAGGTTCAAACGGCCAGTGATGACGAAGCAGAGATTTAGCTTTTCAGGTCCTTCTTTTTGAGGGAGGCGGATCGGACTAGTGGTAGGGCCACCTCTACACATTGTCTAAAGGTGACGCTGTTTTCGATGGTTCGAGTCCAGTCGCTAAGTGAATTTTTTTCGTCTTATTATTACAAAAATTTGTCATGGCTAAGCATGTTGTGCGCCTTTCACGGCGTTAATTATTTGGTAAGGTTGCTGGCAACCTTGAGCACCCTGAATGATGTGTAGCCCCAGAGTCAACCACCCTTCATGGGTTTAAATAAGTATCGAGGAAGCCTTCAAAGCAGTAATATCAAGCCGGAGGTTTGAAAAACTTCCAGAGATGCTTCTTTTTTGGAGGAGGCGGATCAGACTAGTGGTAGAGCTTCCTGTACATTGTCTAACGACGCTGTTGTCGATGGTTCGAGTCCTGGCGCGAGTGAAAGTTTTTACTTCTTGCAAATTTGTGGCAACAAGTACCTTGTGCGCATGTCGGCGTTCCCTTGACTTTGGTCGGTTGTTCCTGTAACCCATGAGGCACCCCAGAAGAGTGCCGTGTAGCCCCAGAAGGGGTTCCACCGCTTCGTAGATTTAGAGAAAATAGGAAATTAGCGAGTTTTCAAGCAGTGATATCGAATCGGTAGATTCGGCTTTAAGATGCCTTCTTTTTGGGGGAGGCGGATCAGACTAGTCGTAGGAAACCTCCTGGTTTATTGCCTAACGGCGCGACGCTGTTGTCAATGGTTCAAGTCCTGGCGCGAGTGAAATTTTTCGTCTTGTGTGTAACGCTTGCTAATTTGCGGCAACAAACATTTTCTGCGCTTCTCGGCGTTCCTTGACTTTTGGTAGGTTGCTCCTGTAACCCATGAGCACCCTGAGAAGAATGCCACGTGTACTTAGGCCCCAAAGGGGTTTCAACCGCCCTTCTGTGGATTTAAAATGAGTATTGGGTTTCAAGCGGTGATATCAGAAAGCCCGGGAGGGTTGAAAACTTCCAGGATGACTTTTATTTTTTGGGCAGGCGGATTGGACTAGTGGTAAGCCTCCTGTTTATTGTCTAACGGCGACGCTCTTGTCGATGGTTTCAGTCTGGCGTAGTGGAACTTTTCGTCTTATTATTGCAAATTTGGCAACAAGCATGTTGTGCGCATGTCAGCGTTATTTGACTATGGTCGGTTGCTCCTGTAACCTAGGAGCACCCCAGTAAAATGCCGTGCTTATTATTGGCCTCAGTAGGGGTTCCAATCACCCTTCTTTGGATTTAAATAAGTATCGAGCGAGTTTAAAAGCAGTGATATCGAAGCAGGAGATTGGAAACTTCCAAGATGCCTTATTTTTGGGAAGGCGAAGTTGGACTAGTGAGTCA
>JABUQX010057067.1:0-19375 GCA_015478945.1 Trachelipus rathkii | reverse complement strand
GGGTTGTCGATTGTATCGAGATAGGAATGGAAAAAGTTTCCAAATAAATTTTTTTAGTACCTAATATTGTGGTTCTCCAAAGTGACGCTCGTTTACTTACACAGACAAGTACCCAAGGTTTAATATATATATTACCGCTCACCGATGCAGGAATATAAGTATAGTCGATAGTCTTCTAGGCCTTTCCGGGGTAATCATACTTGTAGTAAGTAACTTAATTCCCCCTTACGCGGGGATGAGGTCTCTAGTGATAATAACTCTCCCTCACTACTTTTGTTTAGTTTTTAGTACTATAGGTATATTAGGTATAGTACTAAGGTAGGTGTCACTACCTAGTGGTCACCCGCCTATATCTAGGTGGATTATGTAGGAAACGCCCTATGTATTCCCGTCGTGGACTTCTAGATCCTCCCTTATCATTGTGCCGTTATTAATTATATATTTACAAATTCTTCTTTATTTACAATGAAGGATGTGATAATAAATTTAAGGTAGGTTTAGTTCTACTTATAATATGGACAATATATATAGTCAAAAATCGCATATTATAGGTTAAGATTTAAGTCCTAGTAGCTTTGATAAGGTCATAGGAGATTTATATTAGGACTCTACTGTTCATGTTTATATAGGTTAAGTTTATATATATTAAGTTGTTAAGGATATGATTTAATATTAAATCTGTTATTTTTAATTTATATATATATGCTTTTATTTAAGTATTAGAAACAACCATGCATATTCATCATCTGTTACCATTCAACTTAATATGAATTTTTCACAGATGCTAATATTGAAAGTATAGATTCCTAAAATGTAAAATTAAAATTCAAGTTGCCTGACAAAAAAGTCATTTTACTAATTATTATAATGTAGTTATTGTAATTCAATTGTTGATTTTATGTTACAAACAGAATCTTTTATCATGCCTGTCACAAACTAAGATAAAATTTATATCTCAACAATGTCACTGAGTCCGTAAAATAATAGGAAATGATTTGTCACTCCTTTCGCGTTAGCAGGCAATATGTCTAGGATATTCCCTTTTTAGAATTGAAAAGTAAAATTTAATGATTTTTTTTTCATTATTTATTATTTTTTTTATTTTTTTTTTAGTACCGTTTTCGCGCCCGACAAATAGGTGAATTTTCTTGGACCACCTTTAGAGTGATTAACATTCTGCTCTCAACAATGTGGTCCGTTTATCTTTTCCTCTAATGGCATTCTCTTGTTGAATTTTTTTCTTCTGAAATTCAAGGCCCAATAGTATTAAACCTTTGAAACACAGCTATAATAAGTAAAGTTGGTTTTTGAATATTTTGAAATTATACATAACTTATGAAGTTTAAAATAAAGTCATTCAGCTGACTTATTGTAGGTATATTTATTGTGGAACGGACCACCTCAGATTGTGAGGTGAATCTGGAACCATTCTCTTTAAATTTCAGCTCTTTTAATAGCATTATTAAATATTCTCATGAATTATTATATATTTGTATTATTACTTATATAATAAATTATTTCTATTGCTTAATTAAATTAGGAATAAGCAAGAAACATGAGGATAGGCTACCACAATAATAGAAATAAAAAAAATATTAATAGTGATGGTATCCGTTATTTACACTTCTTCTTCATTCCGCTCAAAATTTTGACACTTTTGGATTATATCGTAAATTTTTTTATATTATTAAATTCATTCAAATTTCATATTTATAATTTTGCTAACTTAAATGTAAGTAATTTTTTATTAACAATATTGTATTAATTAAGTAATCTTGATATTATTATGTTAATAATAACGTATTTAAAATGTCAATAAATAATACGTACTAAAAATACGAATAAAACAATGGGTGCGTCTGATTTCGACCCCTTCATCAATTTTTTTATGGTCAGGTATAGGTGATCGAGAACCAAGTGTAGGCCATACGTGTGATATTTGCCATAATACTGTTTGGAGATTGAAAAAATTACTTTCACAGAGTTTATAGCATAAACAGGAGATAACTGAGAGTCTAGTGTATGTACTATGACGTGATAGAAAAAATCAATTAAAAAGTCGGACTTTATCCCACGAGATTTTTTCATTTAGTATACCAAATGTTAAAAAAATCACAATTTTTCAAAGAATTGCAAATACGATTGATAATCATTTATGCTTATAGAGCTCAGTGCTATATGCTATACACGGTAAATATTAATGTTGAAAGTTTAGGATTAAAAAAGGAACTAATAGAAAACTCAAATCCTACAGGAGAGCATCTGGATAATTCTATTTGAAATGAGTAGAAGATTTTTTTTATTTTTGTAGATTTATTTATTTTTTATCTTTAGGTATACATAATAAATCGAATCAACCCTCTAAAAAAGCTGGGCCCGGTGCTATCACTCCGGCGCTCGACGTCGAGCCTCATATATGACGTATTTTGATCAGTCAAGCACTATCTTTTATTAAAACACCTTCAAGAATCATGTTCCATTTAAACAACAAATTTGACGCGCTTCAATAAATAACCGTAAACATATTTAATAGACTTTTGAGCAAATGAAATTTTGCTTAACAATGAGCAAGGAGATCCATTCGTTACAGGTTTTTGCCTCGTTTTGTTGGTGGGAAAACAAGTATCTTGGATGGGAGATAAGGACTAGTTCCTCCCCTCAGTCCAGTGCACAGCATTAGAGACAAAGGGTGGGGTCATACCGAAAATCTCCCTCACGTCTATACATGATTCCTGAGATTACTAAAAAAATAAAAAATTATTGGACATTTTCTTCATTGTGTTTGGATTGCCTTTGTTAATCAACTTTATTGTTATAGTTTCAAATGTGATATTCGCGTACGGATGTAGAGAATATGGCGCGCTATAACCTCAATAATACATGGAAGAATTTCGCCTCTGCCCTGGGGCAATAGGAGATTTGTCAATATAGAAATATTGAATTCTGACTAAATAGCACAGCACACCTTTTTTAGTGCGGACCCTGAGGGGCCGTTCAGGAATAATAGCTGTGTAGATCACGTACCCCATTACCTACATAATAAGCATTTATCGCCTCATCAGGGCCTAATGAACATTAAATAACAATAGGTTAAACAACTACCTTTTAAAATTTTATGCGACTTCCTCTCTCTTATAGTTTTCTTGAAGTAAGCCTTTTTAAATAAATATCAAAATTGAGTAAACTTTCTCCCAGCGTACAGGTAAAAAAAAGAAAAAACTTAGATAGTTACATAATAAATAGTTGGACTGTTGATATAGCGTAGCGCGGAGCTAACATTTAGCAATAATGAATTGGAGGTATAAGTTAGTGAGGGTTAAGTCTGCTTCACAAATCAACATTCTCTCATACATGCAAAAGACTATTACAATCTAATTATACAATTTTATAAGTAAGTAATTTATTAAAAAATTTAAAAATAATATGTTATTATTATGATTTGTGTAGCTTATAAAAAAAAGTCTTCAAAGCATACATCATCATTTGCGACAAATGGTCATAGACACATTCATGCAAAAAAGTTACAACAAAAACATCATGGAAATGGGGAAACATCCCGCCACCTAATTGACTCAAGAAATATATGATTCTTTTAGAAAAGAGAATTTAGAAAAAAAAGGACTTGCAAACTCACTCAGATCTTACATAATTTATAAAACTCTGTTGCTTCATTATTTAAGAAAAATAAAAAATGGGATTTACTTACTCCTCAATACTTTCGTTATATCTGGTGGATTTCTTATTACTTCAGAAGAAGGTTTGCCCTTCTCCGGCAATCTCTCATTTTTAATAATAAAGAATAATATAAAACAAAGGAAAATCAAAGAAACATAATTAAAAAAACAGGTGTAATCATCTATTTTTTTTATTTGGTGGAATACTATTAACTTCCCAGAATAAAACTATTAATTTATTCCTATGTTCAAAGATATCAAATAAAGTATTCTAATATTTATAGAATAGTATTTAATAGTTAAGCTAATAATTAATGTCTTATCACACCCATACAATACAACACTTTCTCACTCAGTGTTTAGCGCTGGAAGTAATGTAGCAACTAAACAGTTGTCAATAAAATTAATACTTTTATATCGGATTGATCTAGGAGAAAAGGTTGGGTAGGTGTAGGGATAACTTCCCACTGGCGTATATAAACCAGTGAGAAGGTAACCCTAATGATTAAATGATAATATGCTAGTAATTAATTTATTAGCTTATTTCTGATTTATTCTCTTCAGTTTAATTGGATTTTTGCTAAGTAGATATTATATTTTTGTGAAAAAAAATGTGAGTGAAAATATATATATTTATATTATGGTGTGTTAGTTTGTGTATATGTTTGGTAGTGGAGGGGCCCTGTTACATATATAAACATTCATTTGTCTCCTTTTGGGAAGCTCATTATGGAAGGTAAGCCCTACCTGTCCGATCCTAGGTAGGGGCTAGCATGTCTCAAGGTTCCCCCTGGAATCTATAAATCATCTTGACACTTTCCCAGTCAAGTGATGGGTCCTTTGGACCACCCGTGACCATGATTTACACATTTCTTATGGGAAAATAGACTCTATGGAAGATGACACTATAAAAAATATTCTATATGATATCCGATTGTTTGATATTGAAAATAGTTCCCAGTTGGATGTTGTGAGAATGGGCCCTTCTGGGGTGTGATAACTCTCCTTCATAGTTTCTGCACCTAAAGTATAAAGGCCCATTACCTTCAAGGGTCACCATTTGGAATATTCTTTACCCTGTGTCACAGTATATATTTCCACTATGGCATGATTTTAGTTGAAAGGTTTACAGAGGAAAAATCAGATGACTCCCAGGATTATTTTAGAAATCATTATCATGTCAGATAAACCTTTTAGAATTTATGGAATACATTACTGACTGCATTGGCTGAGGAGATCCAGTTAATATATATACAGTATATTTAGATTTGAGCAAAGCCTTTGAAAAGGTTCCCCACATGAGGCTGATATAAAAGTTAGCGCATGTGTATAGGTAGGGGTGTCTGTAATGGTTGGATTAAAGTGGTTGTGTAATAGGAAGGCAATGTCATCATGAAAATAATTGAAGACTGGCATCACCACAGGGTCAGTGCTGGTGGTCACTATTGGGCCGTCATATATATAAATGATTTTTAACTCCCCTATCTCCAACAATGTGTTATGAAAGGGGATGGAAGGGAGAAAGGTATAAGATTGTTTTTTTTTGTTTTGTTTTTTTCAGTTTTTGGGTGTGGAGGTTTCTGTTTTGAATATGGTTGGCTAACAGGATTTGGTTACAAACCGCGTTTGAATGGGATTATGTTTTAAATTTATTTCATATTGTTTATAAAAGTTGTAAATGTAATTTTTTATTTCTCTTTATAGGTTTGTAGTAAGAGATTAGGAAGTTGTTTTGCCCTTAAGGGTTTTTTTATGAGTTAAGATTTGTTATTCATTTAAATCGAGTTTAAGGTACTCTAGGGTGATAAACTGACTGTGGCAATAGGTAGGTTGCTATCCTGTGGTTTAGTTGGGGTGATGTGATAACTTATTTCATTAATTAAAAATTGTGGGCCAGTAATCTTGAGACAATGTTATAAGGAATGAATCAGAATGCAGATCTTAACAATAAAAGTAAGTTGTGCTGTTGTTCTTTGTTAGCTTAGCTTAGACATATTTTCACAGCTATGTTAGGCCAGTATTAAAGTATTGTGCACAAGTTTGGGCCCCTTATTTAAGAAAAGACATAGATATGCTGGAGAAAGTGCAACATAGAACAACAAGGATGATTTTGGGGTTTGAGGGTAAGAGCTATGAGATGCTGAAGGAGTTAAGAATGTTAACTATAGAGTATAGAACCTGTTTTATAGATTTTGGTAGTAGCCTAGTTTTTTTTATACTATAAGATATTGACAAGCCCTAGAAGTGTTGTGTGAGGTTTTCGGATGAGATGTTGTTACATCTAGTTGCCTGAGCCAGTTGAATTAGGTTCCATGTGGTCTTACTGTGCCCAATGCTTTCAAAGCTTTAACGTTCTGAAGGGGAGTACAGGATTATCGGAGTAGGGTAAAAAGATGTATGGCTACAAAGTTGGCTTTGACTTAAAAAAAAATAAATATTAGTTTCTGAATCAAGGTTAGAGTTCAAAATGGAAAAAAATTTTAAAACCATGTAATGTTCAGCCTTTTAAGTTTATATTACCTACTAAATTGATTATTTTTTGCTGTGCAAGATCAAACACTGTATATTAATCTTTAGTGTGTTGAAAAGCGATTCATAATCCAAATTAGAAAATTAGCATTGTATAAGGCTAAACTAAATTAAAATAAATTGAAATTGTTAGACTTGCTAACCTACAAAGTTTCTAATTCAGGTTTAGATAACTGTAGATAATTTGTTGTTACTAGAATAAAGATTTTTTATTCTATCAAGTCTATCTATTCTTTTTTGAAAAGTGAAATAATGATATTTTTTCAGCAGAAGATATAAAAATAAAAAACTCTTGTCAATACTCCATTCTACATATTCTTTTTATTTGCATCCGCTATGAATGAATATTTTATAAGCAATTTTACTAGGATACTGCATTAAGTATTAAAAGCATGGTACTGAATTGTGCTTTGATATGAGGTATGCCGATAAACTAAGAAGTTTGTAGATATCATCAATACTTCCTCTCTTCAGGATTTGTTTTTCATTTATTGGTTCTGTTCATCGATATATATATTTTGAAAAACAATTATCATAAAGTTATTCCCCTTTACATTAGAACAAAGAATTGTTTCTTCGACTTTTGTTAACTTTTTCAATAGATTTTTTCTTAGTGAAAAGATAAGCTGGGTTCTACATCGTGGTGCTCTTCAGAAAGTAACGAGCTTACAAAGAGGAGAATGGAGTAGTCATTTCTGATGTTATCCTCATATTTTTATCTTTATAATATAGTGATCTACAAACTATGTTTTACAAAAATCAAATAATCGATATTTCATTAATTCAGATTGTATCTGTGGAGAAGAAAATGTGATTCGCAATAATTTCAGGTGCTTCTACTCTGTTTTGCTCGTGTCTATGCGGAGACCCTGTCTGAGGGCTGTGTGATGTGAAATATAAACTCTTTGTGCATGCTGTTATCTTTTCTTTTTCTTGCATCGGTGCTCAAATCTTTTGCTCTCTTTTTACTCGTCTCTCTCTTTGCGTTTTACTCACAATACTGTTCTTCATTTATTGTGATACTCATACTCTTCATAATTGTGCTCATCTCTCGTTATATCTCATTTATTCTCCCTTACTCATCAATCGTCTCCTCTCATTAATTCCTGATTAGGATACTTCTCTATCATTATCACATCCTAATATTTTATATATGCTATAGCTAATATTATGGATCTTCTGCTATTTTGATTAAAGACATATAAATTCACTAAGAGTTATTATACATACTCTTTTATCATCATAACTTTGATACACAATATAACTCTTTCATTTAATGATTTTTAATATTTATAGCTCGAAACACTTTTATTGATGACTGGTAAAATATGCTTTTCACTCTTCTTACTCTGGCCACATTACAACCGATAGGGTTACCTCAGGATATATCCTGTCAGGTAACATGTTTTAGTAATGATCATTAAATGAGTACTACCCCAGGGTTGGTAAGTGTAGTTTTTCCTAACTTAATTTTAACCGAGAAAAACCCAAACTTTTATGAAAAAGTACAAATAATAATGAATTTATTTAAATAATAAATTATTATGATATAGTCATCATAAGAGAGAAGAATTTCTTTAATCTCTACTGGTTCCATTACAGCTTTATGCCTTACCGTATTGTATGTTCTGGCAGTACACTTCAGCAGCCTCTATACCTTGTGTATTGGTTTTTGAAAAGCGGTTTTGATGAATATTGATATTTTCCTCTTATCTCATAACTCATAAGTAACCACCACCGAATTCATAATATCTGCAGTTAAGAGTAGCATCTTTGCTTCACTGTCTTTTTAGGAATATAGAGACAGTAAAAAGCACATGGGCCTATCGAGACTGCCCAGTCAACCCACTACCCAAACAATTGCTCATCAAATTCACATAAGCTATCAGTCATGGGTGGTGATGGTATGAGTGAAGAAATGAAAGATAGTCATTTATTATATAATGCTATATTAAATAAATCTGGTTTACAAGAGGTACAACCCATTGTACTGAAGAATAACTGACTGATCCACTTTAATAACTACCTGTAATCATTTTTTCATACCACTCTATAAACCATAATTACCAACTAATTTCGTCAGTTTCGTGTACAATAATATTATAATCCTTTCTTTCATCATGTCCTCCCCCCGAGTCCATAAAAAACGCACATCTAACCGTTTCTTAAATATGGCTTAGCATGTAATACTGAGTTCACACTCTCTTAAAACCAATACATCAGCTCCTTAGGAGAGTAATTCCGCTACAAAATATTTAAACTCGCTCTAATCCTGATACTTTAAGGAAATGGCACTTTTCATCCGTATGTATATCAAACGTTTAATAGGCAATCGCTTTCGTTTCTTTAATATATTTCTTTATTTTATCGTACACCCTGAGTTTCTATCTAATCTGTCATGTTCTTAACTTAATATTAGTACTATTGAAAAAATTTATTTTGGGTCTCATATCCTTTTTAATCAATTAGAGCTAGTCCAAGTAATTTTGTATTCGAACTTGTCTATCAAGTCCGCTCTGATGAAATCACTGGCTCCCTGTCCACGCTCTACAATAATAAACTTCCGAAGAACGATGCATTTCAGCCTTCCTCATAAGCTACTGTTAGCTCTCTCTGCGTCTCTCTTAAATAATTGCTCGTTATTGTTGCTTTTTTCTTTCTACGTTCGCTTACTCTTCACTCGTGTCGTGAGGCTATTTCGTACTAGCACGGTTCTTGGTAAATAAGGGGCCAAAGTAGTGTGCACGAACTACTGATCTCGATCCATTTTATTCGTTGGTTTACGGCCGGGATCTCATTCTATTGAGTCTAAAATATATTAAAAAAATACCATCTAGCTAGTTGTGTTCTATCTCGGATTCCGCATTGGTATTCTAACATATAATCTGCGAATTTTTCACTTCGATATTTTAGTCGAAACACACGGTAATCATTTTATATACGAAAGTTTTTCTTCAATAAATATTCACATGACCATATATTTGGAGAAATTTTCTGTAAATGAGCGATATATATTAATTCTTGTTCTTTATTTTTTATATTATTCACGCTCACACTTAATAACTGTTTTTCTCTTCCTTAAGTGATCACAATGACTCACTTAGGATATCTCATATTCGATCTTCGCTAGACAGCCCTCTGAGATCCATAATCTCATTCAGATTTTTATGTTGTTTATTAAAATGGTTGAGCGGGAGTTTGCAAACCTTCATTTTAGTGCAACTTCATTTAGTCTTCTCTCAATTGCTGTTCTGATATCATTTTTAATATTTTTTTGTCCGTTATAGGTTCAAGCATGCTTGAACCTAACGTAGTGTAATAATCGTAGTAAAAGTGGTGGTGTGGTCTAATTTATACTCTAATCAGAATTTATATCATAGAACGGTACGTAGTACAGTAATAAATAAAATATATTAACATATTTTGAAACACTTATTATATATACTATATATATATATAGATACTATTTGTGATGACAGAAGTATACAGATAACATTATATTATAATTCGCACTTATAGGTCAGAAATGTTGTTTTTTTTTTTTGTCTTTTTTAGTGTCTATTTTAATGTACACTAGACGATGTATTTTTGTGCCACACATTTTTTGGGATATGGCTGAGGTTAGTTATGTATAGGGTCACGAGGGCTTGAAATCCTCACACCATTCGAATTTGATTATAGAAGTAACCCTTACCAGTAGTGTAAAAACAGAAGTGCTGGTATCGATAGTTATAAGCTAGGTGATTAAACAGAGGTAAATTTAGACTGTAATATGTGTTGTTGTTAGTAATTGGCCAACTTTATATAGTTTAGAAAATTAAAAATAAATGTAAGATTGTGTGTATATATTTATTTAAAATGATAAAATATTCCAAGTATAAAATATGAGACGTTGGGAGAATGGTAGAATACATAATATGAAGTTAATAGGTAGTGTTTGTCTTTTGGTGTACGTCAACCAAAGGTAGCGGATGGATAGCCCTGTAAAGAGTAACCTAAGTTAGAAGCAACTCTAATTACGCTCATAATATAAAGTATTTAAAGCGAATAAGTAAGATTTACGAAAGTGCGGTGGTGTAGATTAAATAATTCGCGCTTTAGAAAGTATGTAAACTGGTAAATAAAAAAAAAAAAAAAAAACAAAATACATAATATAAAGCTGTATACATATGTTACTATACCTACACACTAAATATAGTTTTAAATATCAGTATCGGATTCGAGCTGAAATATCGTTAATTTAAGATTACGAATTCACATATTCAATTCTGGCAGTAATAGTCATAATTATCGATTAACATTATGTAATGTATAACAGTTGTTAATATAAGTATTCATATACAATTATTTATAGTATACATTATTAACTACGATATTATTTTTTTATTCACAATTTTAATGAAACTTTATGATAATGAAGTAAAAGAATTGTCAGGTATTGTAATGGTTTCCGTATGCAAGGGGTGATAGCTCTGGGGGCGAGGTAATTTTAATCCAATAGGTGTGAGGGACTACGAACGCTCACGACTCAATGGGCAGCAAAAATGCAGAGTAAGAAATGGATGGAGAAATAATATCGGATAACTTTATTAAGCCCTACATTAGGGAATAAGCCTGTAAATTCGTGAATTGAGACGATGAACATGGTAAACTTGCGTTAGAAGTAGAAACTCTATCGGAAGCGAGAGGACATCATATAGGTCTGCCCTACGAGCTTGGCCCAAAAGGGCATAAACTCCATTCGCATAATGGAATGAAGCAAACTTCCACTCGCACACAATGAAAATAAAATGGGATTGAGATGATTGATTAATTCTCATGCCATGCAATATCGCAGCCACAAGGTATATGCAATTAAGAAAAAATATAAAAATGAGATTAGTCACCGCGAAGCAATAAAGCAAAGGATATTGGATAATAGAATCATCATAAATATTTACCGTAATTATAATTTAGAATTATGTTTGGCCTGAGTATTTAAAATGAATAACTCACTCTAAGGTATGTAAAATGAATAATTGAAGGTTTTTCAATATTATTAAATCAAAAATAACCCTATATGACTTTCTGCATTCATACCACATCAACAAGTAATAGAAATTTAAAAACTAAGATAGTCCCTCAATACATGCAATTTCAGTGCGCTGTCAATCGTTCCAAAAATTCCCAATAATCCCCTTAAAATATAATAGTGTACTATTTAAATTTTTACAATCTACCATAAACAAAATATATATACTATAATTTCTTTGTTCTCACGTAATGCAACAAAGTTAAATTTTTAACACATATAGTACTGTCTATAATGTACTTTATTTAATGTCGTATAATATCTGTATATTTCTTATTATTGTAGGCACAACCATTTCATAAATAAACTATAAAGACACTGTTTATTATAGTATAATTTTCTTTGTCACTAGCACATAACACAAACCATGGTAATTAGTTTTTAATAGTTTTTCATTAACTGGTTTTACTATATGTTTCCTTTAAAAGTAAAAGTTTCTTAAAAGTTTCTTTCTTTTGATTCAATATATATTTTATTAATTTCTGCACTGGTTTATAATGTCATAAACCTATTTCAAAGTAGTTCTGAACCAATGCAAAATGGTAAGTCCTAAACCAGCTAAAACAAATCCGTAACCAGCTCAAAGCAAGTCCCGGCCTAGCTGACCTAGAAGTATTAAATACTAAATAGAAAATTTATCGTATAAAGCTATAATTTTTGTAGTTTTCATTTGTCATATAATATAAAAAATAACATATTTTCACATACCCCTAGATTTTCCTAGAGGCCATAAAAGAATCTTCGTAATAAGTGGAACCGTAATTGACCTATAAATTTTTAAATGGCTAAACTATAGATACTTTCTTATTAAAATTTTAATCTCATATATAGGTATTTTAATTATTGAATTATAAATTTAATTATACACAACATACCGTTGAAGGCCTTATAAATTTCGTAGGATAATAGATTTCGTAGGATAATTTTTCAGTGGAAAGCATATAGAAGAGCACTTGGACTCCATGATAAAGAACTAAAAATAAACAATTGACTTCCATTAAATTACAAATTATTACTTTGTATTCATCATTTTTACCATTTACTTAGAAATCTTGATAATGAATTTTCTCTAGACGTTAAGATTGATTAACTTTTGTTGATCTTTAAAAAAATATAAATATTTGAAGTTCTGGAGTTTTTGTATTAAAAGTCCAAAGTAAATATAAGCTTACTTTCTCTAGATGTTAATATAGATTTGCTTTTAGTTGTATACTTTACATATATATATATAGTATAGTTATATATATATACTATATATATTATACTATAATATATAATCTATATACTTATAATATATATTAATATAATATATATATAATACTAATATATATATATATATATATATATATACTATATATATATATAATATATATATATTATTATATATATATATTACTATATATATATATATATACTATATACTTATCTATGAATTCGACTGTTCATCAGTGTGACTCGGTGGAAAGAGAAGGAAGCGCTAGAAAGAAGAAGCAGCAGCGGCATGACTGCAGCAAGAGTGTTAAAAATCGCGAAATGAATATATATATTGGAGAAAAGATTGTAATCTGAGATTAACTAAAGAAGAACTTTGGGAATTGTTATTTAGAGAGTAACTTTAGGGTTTGAAGCTTTCATATCTAGCTAAAGAAAAATTATATATTAGCAGGATATAACGATTTCAAAATTTCAAAATTTTAAGTATATTATTAAAAAAAGGTATTTTTCAAGTAAAATCATGCGATCAGCAAGATTTTTTTCTATATTTCTTTTACTTAAGTCGAGCAAGTCGATGGAAAGCTGATTTAAATGCAGATTAAAACAAGAACGAGATTTTTGGACTTTAAAAATCTTTTTAAAAAGAGA
This sequence comes from Trachelipus rathkii, assembly GCA_015478945.1. Classification (NCBI taxonomy): domain Eukaryota; kingdom Metazoa; phylum Arthropoda; class Malacostraca; order Isopoda; family Trachelipodidae; genus Trachelipus; species Trachelipus rathkii. The sequence goes on along the minus strand of JABUQX010057067.1, from coordinate 6,238 downwards.
AACCCCTTTTCGCGAAGCCCGAACGTCGTCGAGTCATTGAAGAAATTTTTTAATTCTCTTCGTCTGATAGAAAGGGGCTGGAAAACCCCTTTCTATCATTTGTTTCTTTTTGTGAATGGTGATGATAAGTTTAAAAAAAAACTTATCAGCCACTAGCACCACCCTGCACAGCTATGAGGAAATAATATGTTTAAATAAATAATAATAAATATATATATATATATATATATTATATATATATTAATATATATATATATATATTACCTATATATATATATACCCTATATATATATAATAATATATTATAAAAGATTCTGAGCGTTTCCATCGAATGGTAGAGAAAAGTGCAAAAATATGCCAGGAAAGTTTTTAATATTAGTCTTATTCCAAGTATTTAAGAAGAAGAATATGGAGTTGCAATTATTATTTAAACAATCAATTTGATAGCTAGTTTAACCTAATTACCCTAAATATGAGAAATAGAGTTTAATAATGCAAAGTATTATCATGTTTGGTGAAAAAGTCGTCAAAAAAGGAATAGTCTATTTTACGAAACAATCAGTCTTAAATATGGCCATAAATAACAACATTTATAGTTCAAATGGACTATTATCCACACATTCACGTTCACTTTCGGGACAGTTCTTGATTTGCGCTGTTACGATTTATCTGTCATGAGATAACCTTATAATTCATCTCTTATATATCCAACTAATAATTTACTTAAATTAAAACTAATATCATAAAAAGATTTAATGCCATTACCACTCTAATTCAATTCATTAAAAAGACAAATATATACTTTAAATAATTAATTTTAATAACAAACGATACATATAACACTACTCTACGAATTGCAAACAATACTCTTTTGTTCTCGAACCCTCCCATTACTTAATAAACTTATGATGATTTCTTTCCTTTGAAACTCCTCTTTTCAATACATTGAAATCCTATCACTTGAAATGTGCCAGACTTAATCAGTAATAATAATAATTAAAAATAATAATAATAAATCACTAATAAGTAATGATAATAGTATCTTGTACTTTACTAATAATAATAATAATAATAATATAATAATTAATAACTACAAATTATAAGAATTAGAATTGCTGTGTAAACAAAGAAAGAATTTCTTTGTTGATGAAATGGTTTAAACTTAAATAAATTGCATTTAAATAACTAGTTTTCAACATGACATCACATGATTCTAAAGCACAATGGGTTTTTAATCAAAACCGATAAAATCATTTAGAATTTTAAGTGTTTTAAAATTGCTGAGATATTCTTGCTATTTTCTTAAATTTAAAAGAAATTTGATGATAATTATCCATACAATTCATTTGCATTCACCTTTTCAATAACATGATTAAATTATTAAAGGATTTCAGTCCAATACGATCATGCTCCAAAATCATCTCAATCTACTTCCTATTGACTGAAGAATTATCTATTTATCTATCTTTTTTTTTTGACATGTGATTAATCTTCAAAATATCATTGCCTCTTCTTCGAATGGACTCTCTTGGCACAATTTGGCCTTGCATATTTGTTGTGTATTTACATCCCTTTAGGCTTACTTACATCTTTTTATTTAATTTCAGATCTTTCACAACAATGAAACAAACTTTATTTTAGGAGATAGCATTAAACATGAAGAATTAGACCAAAAGGCATCAATAAAGTCAGAAATGAGGGAACCAAATGTTGACATTTGCAGTTTGATGAGGGCTTGTCAACATGGAAATCATAAAATCTGACAATCCAACAATTGCAGAGAAGTCAAGTGATAAATATATGTGGATGTATGTTTATTCATTTGTTTCTTACTTTTTTTTTTACAACCTAGTAGGAACCATATTAAGAGAACAGGAAATTATTATTATTATTATTATTATTAATTATTATTATTATTATTATTATTATATTATTATTATTATTATTATTATTATTTAATAATAATATTGATCTGAAGCACTTTGAGGTTTTGTGAACAAATAGAATCAGTTTAATATACAATTTGTATTATTAAGATCGATCAAGTAATTAAAAAGCTATGAAGGGCAAATACCTTAAGTAAATTTATGTATATAATATTTTTGTGTGAGCGTGTGTGTGTGTGTGTGCATCAATTGGCAAATATTGTCAGTGTTGATTAATCACCCAATTCCTGTTTTCCAATAACTCGCTTTGTTTCTCTGCCTATTCATCGAAAAGGACTCTGCTTTAGCAATTGCCGTCGTGTATGTGTGTGTGTCATCTTCATACTATATTAGCTCTTCCTATTTATGTATTTATGATATATATGATGTAGGTGGTAGGTATGTGAATGAAATCAAAAAGTACCGTATGTATGGTATGTTAATTGTGAAGTTTGTTTAGGAATAAATGGAGTGGAGAGTGAATGGTTAATGTTTTTAATTTGTATATGGATGGGGTAATGAAAGAACTAAAAGGAAGGGATTGCAGGGGAGGGGGTTTGATTGAGAATGGAAGAGAGTGGAGGGTACACTGCTTATTTTGTGCAGATGATTTGTTTTTATGTGGCGAATCTGAAGAAAGTTTGAGAGAATTGATAGAGGGGTTTGATAGGGTGTGTAAAAGGAGTGGTTTGAAAGTAAATGTAGGAAAGAGTAAGATGATGATGATGGGTGAGGAGAGTCTGCTGTGTGAGATCATGTTGGAAAGTAAGTAACTGGAATTAGTATCTGAGTTTAAATATTTTGGTTATGTGTTGGATGAAAAGGAAACAGATGATACAAAGGGTAATAGAAGAGTTATGAGTGGTAGGAAGGTGACTGGTGTGCAATTAAATCTGTGGTAAATGCAAGGGAACTAAGTTTTGAGTGCACGAGGGTTCTACATGAGGGTATGTTGTTAACTATGATGTGGAATAAGAGGTATAGTTTAGTGACGCATGTGACATCCGCATCCTTATAACATCCTCATTAAATTTGATATCCACATCCGCAATTATTAAATGTGGATGTTTCGGATGTATAAAATATTGAAAGTTATTAATTTGTTTTTAGTGTTTATTTTTTGGGATTGTATGAATAAAAATTTTTTTTTATTTTAATATATATATATATATATATATATATATATATATATATATATATATATAGTATATATATATATATATATAATATATATATAGTATATTATATATATATATATATATATATACCTGGTGTCAATGGTGATTGGTTTAGGATTAATAGCGGAGTAAGACAGTTGTGTTATGTCTCCTTGGTTATTCAATTTGTATTATGGATGGGTTATGAAAGAATTTGAGGTGGGGATGCCAGGAAAATGGTGTTCGAATGGTGGAGAATTCAGTTGAGTGGAGGGTGCCCTAACCTATCTATATGCGCATGATTTTGGTTCTGTGTGGCGTGAATCTGAAGAGAGTTGAGAGGCATTGATAGAAGAGAGATTTGGCAGGGTTTGTGAAAGGAGGGGCTTGAAAAGTAAACGTGGTAAGAGTAAAGGTTATGGTTTTGAGTGAGCATAGTTCTCTGTGTAAAGTTACTGTTAGATGGAGCAGCCTAGCACAAGTGTCTGAGTTTAAATAATTTAGGGTATATGTTTGGATGAGAAGGAACGGACGATGCAGAGTGTGAGTAGGAAAGTTGTGAATGGCAGGAAGGTGACTGCTGCAATTTAAATCGTTGCGTGGAATGCAAAGCGGACTAAGTCTGGAGTTGCTAGTCTTCACATGATGTATGTTGTTAACCTGTGTTATTGTATGGTAGTGAGGACTATGGTCTTGGAATAAGAAGTATAGATCTAAAGTTCAATGTGTTTCAGATGGACAATTTAGGGGGGTGTGCTAGGTGTGAAGAGAATTGATAAAGTGAGACATGAACGTATTAGAGAGTGGTGTGGGTGAAGAACAGGGTAAATGAGAGAAATAAATGAAAGTATTGTTGAGATGGTTTGGTCATGTGGAAAAGCATGGATTGATAGTATTGTTGGTTAAGCGGATGTAATATAGTGGTGAGTGATGCTTGCGGAAACCGACCGCTGCGAGACCAAGAGAATGATTTGAGCGGTGAACGAATGTCTGAACGAGAGAAATGTTGAGTTTGCAGAGGCGAGAATAAACGTGCATGATAGGAGAGAATGGCGGAGTTTTGTATGGGGGCATGGTTGTGGCCACCTGGGCCAGGGGATTGAACCCTTACATTGACGATTTACCATAGTGAGGGCCGTCGCGGGTCCATGCATCTCTAGGTGGATTTTCTGGTCTGGGACGAAGCTCTCACATAACTAATGCCGCTACAGAGAGGGGCGGTAAGTCTGGGCTTTCTTTTCGACGTTCGTCATGTTCTCCTACTGCTTTGCTTTTCCGATGCCTTGTACAGCACCTTACCCCCAATCTTGGGGCAAAGAGGAAGGATGAAGAAAGAAAGAAAGAATAATATTATATATATATATATATATATATATATCTTTCTTTTCTTTCTAACCTACCTCTTCTTCCCAAAGAACTGGGGAGTAAGATGCCGCTTACAAGCCATCTGGAAAAAGCGTAAGCAGTAGGAGAGTATGACAAATGTCGAAAAGAAAGCCAGCCTTACCGCCCCCTCTGTTCCCCCTTAATTAGTGAAAACTCGTCACAGACAGAAAAATCCACCTAGAGCTTCATGGACCGCGACGGACGCCGCTCACATGGTAAATCGTCAATCATTAAGCGGATTCATTCCCTTGGCCCAGGTGGGCCACAAACCATGCCCCCAATACAAAACCCCGCCATTCTCTCCTATCATGCACCTTTATTTCTCGGCCTCTGCCAAACTCACATTTCCTCTCCTTACAGACATTCGTTCACCGACTCGATCCACTTTCTCTTCCGGTTCCCAGCCGGTCGGTCCCAACACACCACCACTATACATCGCTTAACCCCAACCCACTATCATTCATCCTTTCCACATGACCAAACCATCTTCAACATACTTTCATTTATTCTCTCATTTAACCCCTTTTCTCACACCACACAACTCTCATAATAAGTTCATTCTCATTTTTATTAATTCTTTTCACACATAGCATGCTCCTAAGATTGGTCCATCTGAACACACTGAACTTCTAGATCTATACTCTTTATTCCAGACCATAGTCTCACTACCATACAATAACACAGGTAACAACATACCTAATGTAAGACCCTAGCGCACTCAGACTTAGTCCCTTTACATTCACCAACGATTTAATTGCACCAGCAACCTTCCTGCCATTCACAAACTTTCCTACTACACTCTGCATCATCCGTTCCCTTCTCATCCAACACATAGGGTACCCTAAATATTTTAAACTCAGACACTTGCTCAGCTGCTCACCATCTAACATAAACTTACACACTGAGGGAACTGTCCTCACTCCACAAACCATAAAACCTTACTCTTCATCTACGTTACTTTCAAACCCCATCCTTTTACATACCCTGCAAAATCTCTAACAATCCTCTCAAACTCACTTTCAGATTCGCCACACAGAACCAAATCATCCGCATATAATAGGTAGGGCACCCTCCACTCATCTCCATTTTTCATCATTCTAACACCATTTCCTGCCATCCCCACCTCGAATTCTTTCATAACCCCATCCATATACAAATCTGAATAACCAAGGAGACATAACACACCCTTGTTCTCACTCCGCTATTTAATCCTAAACCAATCACCATCTGACACCATTTATTCTTACACCGCTTCGACTATCGTCATACATACTTTTGATTCCATTCAGAAGCTGCCACCAACACCATAGATCACTAATACCTGCCATAAAGCTTCCCTTATAACTCTATCATACATACGCCTGAAGCAAATCCATAAAACCTAAAAATTATTTTATTCTTCTTCTCCCCTCATTTTCTCAATTCATTTGTTTCAATGAAAGATTTGATCCACACATCCTCTACACTCCTAAACGCACCTTGTCTTCACCAATCAGTCCCTTCAGTCACTCGACGCACTCTTTCGACCAAAATACCAGCATATACCTTCCCTACAACACTCAATAAACTTTGATTCCCTTATAATTTTCTACAGTTCCCCTTTTCTCCCTTACGCCTCCATTCCAAGGGTACTATTACCGCTCTCTCCAATCCCTTGGTATTATTACCCTCCATAAACGCTTTATTACAACAACTTCCAAAATTCCAATCAATCACCATCTCGCCTCGCTCTTGATTCATTTCACCAGTAATTTAAAATCCTATACTGCA
>JABUQX010057066.1:0-28503 GCA_015478945.1 Trachelipus rathkii | reverse complement strand
CTTTGTGATATTAATGATGGACTGCAGTTCCTGATATAGCTATATAATAGAGTAGAAGTAATGTATAAATAGTGATATAATATCAATTACATTATATATTAGACGGAGGGTACGGGTGAAATATTAAATATATAAAGGTTACTCTTCTAAAAACTTACATACAGTGAGAGTCATATAAAATAATAAGAAATATACGAGTGAAATATTTGTTCTAAATATGCATTTGAAAAACTAGTATAGGGTAATAAATTATAATTAAAGAAATTTTTAAATATTATATTTAAAAATACTATGTTTTTATATTATTTTATTAATTATAAATATTATAATAACTATTTTTTTAATTAAATCTTAATTTTTTTTAATATTTATTGTTTTTTTTTATAATTGCATCAATTTATTATTTTCTTTTAATATGGTATATATATATAATTTGAGGAGTATTATAATAATAATAGGTACTAAGTACTACTTATAATGTACACTATCGTATCAATTTATGTATATATCTAATATACTTAAGAATTAGTCATTAGTATTAGTTTCGCTATATTATTTCTGTTTAGATTTTATGTTATTATAATAATTTATCGAAGATTTTAGTACTCATGAGTAGAAACCTTGTCTGACTCATTCATTAGATCTCATATTACTATAGTCATATATATATAATGATTAATAATATTTTGCATTATATTATTATTATTATACTAAATAAATAAAACCCCTATATAACATATTCACTATAATTAATATATTATATCAAATATATACTATTGTAAATAGATAGGTGAAAATGTTTAATAATATTCTCCCATCATCATATAATTGTATCTTTTCTTGACTGTTTTAGTCGAAGAAATAAGATAGAAGTGGATAGTGAGAGAAGAAACAGATTTATTGCTTCTCTGATTTATTAGTGTCAAATAAACACTGAAAAAAGAAATATTTAAATTTTATGATCTATTTTCATCTCTCTAAAAAATATCAAATACGTTATGGGTTAAAAATGATAAAAGAGAAGAGAAAAAAATATTGCAGGCATAAAAAATAGATTAAGAGAGTAATTGCAAGTATTAGAAGTACTAAAGAGTACAATGAAAAGAGAGAGAAGGAGATAAGTAGAAAGAAGCATGCACGACAAGTATAGACGAAAGAGAAAGATAAAGAATGTAACAAGTGGTATAGAAACGAAGTGGAGTAGAGACAGAGTACTAGAGGTAACTAGAAGAGAGAGAGACGAGCCCCAAAAATAAGTAACTTGAGTGACCAAGTAACGAAAGTACAATGATGAGTATGTACTTGAACGCCAAACTCATCTGTATATGAATAGTAATATGGAATGGATAATAACAGGAATAGTATAGGGTAAGGTATATTATGGATAACTGAGGAGAAAGAGAATGAAGAGAGGGAAAGAGAGTAGAGAGCGTGCAATAGCAGCATAAGGTGTTCTGTAGTTAAAGAGAGCAGTGATATAAGTAGAGGCGTATAAATATTATAGAAAGTAAGACGCTAGGTTATAGAGGTTATATGATATAGATAGAATATAAGTAATGTTCGTAGTTATATTCATATATAATGAGGTAGGGATAGAAGTATAAGAAGTATAGAGAAGTAGAGAGGAGAGTAAAGAGAGAGAAGAGTACGTAGATAGACACAAACAAATTATGTTAGTAGAAGAGACTTTTTATTCGACTGTGTACAAAAAGAGTAATTTGTTGTGTCTCGATTATATATATGGTATAGGAAGCGAGAGAGAAATGATAAGAGTATAGTTATATATTAAGGCTCATTATGTAATAAGTATGGCTGATTTACTATTATTCAGTACTATTACATAGATTATATGGAAAGAAGTGTATCAAGAACATAACTATGAGAAAACAATCCCTTTTAACAGCTTCTTCGCTAATTTAATATAACAGTAAAGAAGCACTATAGTACATTTATACATAGAATTAATTAATGTTTTATGAATGATATTACACCTATTAGTATTAAAAATCTACATCCGTATATAAGAGGTAAATATATACTACCTAAATAATTTACACTATATGCAGTAATAATGACCTTCTTCGTAGTCTGAGTTTATAGTTACTCAGAGAGTAGAGAAAAATTCTTTTTGGGTATATATACGAACGTACGATTACCTAGATTTATAATATCAGTTAAATTAATAATGTTAATGGTAATTGGGCAAGTAGTGATAGACTTTTTAATGATACGGATTCGTTAATTCTAATAGTTAATTGTATGAATAGTATTATTAAAGTAAGCTTTACCGTTTGTGTATATCTCCACACCAATTACAGAAAATTTAGAGACAAATAAATTATGTTTATAAATAGAGTATAAGAGCCAGATATAGTATATTACTAGATATAATTATATATATATATATATACTACTAGTAAATAAGCAGGATTACCTAAATTAAATTTGGAACTACTCAGATTAGTGAAAATATAAGTATTGTCAAAAAACGTATAAGACCTACTTGTAATATGTAATAATAATATAATGATTATTGAGGCAGTATGTATATATCTTGAAGGACAGGTTTTATAGAAATATATTATAGCAAAATAAATAACTATTATATATACTAAGTACGATAAATAATAAGATGGATCACTTTAAAGCCTATTTTTGGGCAGGTGAATAATCGACAAGCTATCTTTTTTATATATGTTATTCAAAGAGAATTAGATTTCCGCATAAACAATATTAGAGCGGGTATGAGGGTCACATATACCCTTATCGCAGGGAATTGTACGTTGCGTAATTGTGTGTGCATACATTCATTCATCTTACTTAGGGGCTTCTTAAGGGATGAACTGAGAAACAAACACTCTGTGTGGTTATATACCAAGAAAAATAATCTGAGTGTTTTCTGGATGAATTTCGAATATAAAGCGAAAGAGCACCGAAAACTAACGAGTGTCTATGAGTCCAATATTATAACCGTGAATAATCTTCCTTGTATATGATAGAAGTTAATTGGTTTCTCGCTGGTGAAAGAAATATGGAATAGTACTCCTCACTCGCCAAAAGAATTGAATCTAACTCTCTGCTTTATGGAGACGCGTCTGCAGCCGAGGACATATGTCTGTAGAGTTGGTTCCTCATGTACTAAACCAATCTACACAGAGAGAGTAGAGAGAGAGAGAGAGAGCAGAGAGAGAGAGAGAGAGAGAGAGAGAGCAGCTATTGATGAGAAGTTAAGAGACGAAGATAGTATATTAGAAAGAAGAGTAACGATGAAGAGATTACGCGTTCGCAGTCACTTCTCTTCTCTTCACATCTTAGTACTCATACTGTCTGGAATAAGTTGTCGGTCCTCACCTAGCGCAAGAGCTCGCACAGATGAGTACTTGCCCCACTTGTAATTCAGCTCATGAGTGTGCACTGAGAGGTGTTTTCAGCATCTCACCTCTCCATCTACTCTCTCCCTCTTCTTTCTCTCTAGAGTATAATGTAAACTAGAGTATAGATATTTACTAGACAGGATAAGCAAAGATGAGAAATTGTAAAATGGCAGAATACCCAGAGAATGGATGTGACGTTTTAACATGAGTAAGGGAAAAATAATCGTAGAGGTTAGGGAAAAGGTACTAGAGTTGTTATGGGTTCACTCTCGAAGACGACTCAGGGTTACTTATTTTATGCAATTCTGCACCAGTTTGTTTGGTAATAGGTCAATTCTGGAAAGAAAATTGGGAGGTAAGCATTACAACATTGAAACACTCTTGATACACATAGATGATCATATCTATATTATGGTATTCACATAGTAGCTGCAGAGGGGAGTGCGGACCGCAAGATGCTACAGAATAACCCGCTTTTTATAGTAAATCGGCTAGGATATTACTGCCTATAATATTAAAATAGAAGATAATTGTTGGAAAACGAAATTCGGCGTCTCTTTTAGGAAAAAAGTTAGAGCCTCGTCAAAGGTTGTTATAAGCACCCACGTAACTTTTATTTTTGTTCCATTCACAGTTATGGTCTTATTTTCAGGCCTCTAGTTTCGAGGTTATGATTAAGTTTGTTTAGGTATCACAAAAGATTAGATGCTATGTTTAGTAATAAGCAATTATCATTAACCAGTTCTGACTAGGAAGGCTGCCTACATAACGAGATTTTAAACGCTTTGGAGAGGCTGTAACTTTTCATCCTAAAGACTTAAATCATTTTAGTTTTTTTTAAGCTTCATTATTTATGTTTTTTTGAGTTATCCTGTGATGATTAATTTATATATTATATATTATATAATATATTATAAAATATATATATATATATATACTATATATATATATATTATATAGTTATAATTTACACAGATAATATTATAAGAATATAAATGATTATAATAATGTATACAGAATACATCTCAAAAATATGAATACAGGCTGTAATTTTGTGTCGCTAAGAGAGATCGCCGATTTTCCGTTTTCACTCATTACTTCCATTCTTTCTAGAGTCCATAGTCCTGTATTCTTCATAAAAACTCGGGGTCATTATCCCACTTTGCAGTGCTGCGTCTACTATTATTTCCTATAATCCTAGTACTGATGAGTCGGTATATTATAAGTATTTATAGTAAAAAATAATTAAAATTGACATATAGTAGATAAAATATATAATATAGTATAGTAAGTAATATGTAGCATATATATACGTATCATAAATGATATAAATAATTTGTTTTGGATAAGAATCAGGTAATAAATAATTTCATCTTATGGTTATTTCATTATCTATTTGTTAGACAAGAATCTCTCATGAACAGATAACTAAATAAAGAAGTTAATTATAATAAATATAATAAATATAGAAAACAAATAAATAGTAAATAAATATCAAATAATAAATAAATAATAAATAAATATAATAACTATATAATATTAAGTTTTGTCCGAAACTGGCTGAAACTGGCTGGCTGGCGGTTTTAATAATCTTCAGATTTTGTCCGATTTATCTGGCATCTTGAATGCTTGAATCTTGTAAAAAAAACTTCTCGAATATTTATTTAATAGTTTTATTATAATTTGGTTCCAAAAATGCAGCAACATCTTTATTTAAAATATGATTGATTTCAATATTACAAAATTCATTTTAAGTCGGATAGTAGATACTCTATTTTTTTCTTTTTCTTTTGGAGAAACACTACTCCTGTTAACCTTGGAGTAGTTAGATTCAATAGGAATACTTCTTAATCTCTGTTTGGCAAATGCGAGGCACAGAGTGTTGTGTTTCCTACCTTCTGTGTTTTCAGCTTACTTCTCCCTAAAAGATGTACATAGGGATATATACTTTTAGGAATATTTAATAAGTATATTAGATGATATATACTATATATATAGTATATATATATAAATTATATATTATATAATATATATATATATATAATATATGATATATTATAGTATTCTATAGGATATCTGTAGTATATGTATAGTAATATCTCAGTATACTCATTACTATGTTCATGATGAATAAGTATATATAGTTCAAAGGCGACCCCTAATAGTCGTTGCTGCTTGTGCTCAAGCACAAGTTATCATTATAGAAACGATAGATCTTTTACAAATTTCATAATGTTCGATAAAACTGCTCTTATTTTTTGAGAAAATTGGTCAAATGAATGAAATAGTAGCATAATAACAATAAATAGATTGATGTAAAAATGAATGCAAAATGTTTTAAGATTTAAGAACAAGTGAAGAAGTCTTTCAATCACAATAAAAAAAATGGATGCTTGTCGTAGCTCGAATGAAATACCGGAATATTGCTGTGTGTTGTCTGTGAAGTAGTACGCCCTATATATAATTTTGATCATTGTGTTTGCCCCTGAATCTCTTATGTTACATTTTGATGTTAGCCATTGTCAAGAAAGCTTAAATTCTCTTTATGTATAAATAGGTACTGTAAACGTTATAATATTATATACTATATATAGTATATATAATACTATATATATATATATATATATAATATATATATATAATAAGTATATATAATATATAATATATAGTATATATACAAAAGAGAGAGAGAGTACGAGTAGTAAAAAGTTACTAGAGTCGCCACTATATATATAATATATATATATATAATACGTATATATTATATATTAATAATATAATTATAGATAATTATTATTATACTTTAATATTATATATATATATATAATATATATATATAGTATTAATATATATTATATATTATAGTATAGTATATTTATTTGTTAATATACTATATAATATATCATAATATATATATATATCTAATAGAGTATATAAATATATCTATATACTATATATTATAATTATATATAGTATACATATATATATATATATATATAGTATCATATATACGTATATATATATATATATATATATATATATATATATATTATATACTTATATTATATATATATATATTATAGTATATATAGTTTATATATATATATATATATAGATATTATTATATATACGTATAGTATATATCTGCTATATATATAACATTCTATTAATATATACTAGTATACTAGATATAACATAATATATACTAATTATGTATTGCAGCTATAATGTATATATACTATAATATTATATATATTATATTATATATATATAGTATAATATTATATAATAGTATATATTATTATATATATATATATATATATACGGTATTATATATATATGATATATATATATATATATATATATTAGAGGTATATATTATATATAATAATATATATATATATATATATATATATATTATATATATATTGGTTTAAAAATTAATATTAATTGCGGAGTGAGGCATGAATATGTTATGTCTCCTTGGTTATGTAATTTGTATATGGATGGGGTTTATGAAAGAATTAGAGGGGGGTGGTAGGGGTAGGTGTTAGAATGATGGAGAATAGAAAAGAGTGGAGGGTGCCCTGTTTATTGTTTGCGGATGATTTGTTTTTTTGCGGTGAATCTGAAGAGAATTTGAGAGGATTGGTAGAGGAGTTTGTCAGGGTGTGTAAAAGGAGGGGTTTGAAAGTAAATGTAGATAAGAGTAAGGTTATGGTAGTGAGTGAGAAGAGTCCTCGGTGTGATGTTATATTAGGCTCATTCGACAACACCTTGTATGCAACAATGAAAGAAGCCACTGCCACCCAAGGCATTAAGCCCTCAACGATTGCCTGGATAAAGGCGTGTACATACCTATGCATGCCTCGAACCTGGTTGTGATCGCTGTAAGCGACCTTTTATCCTTCGCCTAATGTGTATGAATTATTTGAGTAATGGAATGCTAGAGGAATAAATGTGAGGAGAAGAGGAGAAAAAGTGATGAATGTGTATAGAAAGGGTAAATTTGATCTGCTTTGTATGATTGAAACAAATATGTATGGAAGCGGTGTATGGAATATGTATGGAAGTGGTGTGGAATGAAATGTGTGTGTAACAGAGTGGAGAGGAATGTGAGGGGAAGAGAAGGAATTTCAGATTTTGTTTGTGTGAGTACTAAAATACTAATGGTTAAATTTTAGATTGAGAATTTTAAAGCATGTTAATGTATAGTAGCGACACTATGGTGTGGAATAAGCGGTATAGATCTAAGGTGCGTTCTGTTCTGGTGGATAATCTTAGGGGAGTGTTAGGTGTGAGAAAAATTGATAAAATGAGGAGTGAACGTGTTATGAAGTTGTGTGGTGTGAACAAAGATTTAAATGCGAGTGTAAATGAGAGTGTATTAAGATGGTTTGGTCATATGGAAAAGATGGATGATCGAAAGTTGGTTAAGCTGATATATAGTGGTGAATGTGCTGGTAAGAAAAAGTGGATTGAGTCTGTAAAGGAGAGTCTGAAAGGAAAGAATTTGAGTTTGACAGAGGCAAGATGAAAGGTGCATAACAGAAGTGAATGGAGGGATTTTGTGATGGGGAATAGTTGTGGGCTGGCCTAAATTATGAACCCTACATTGACGAAATACCACAGTGAGGGTCTGTTTCTGTGTTGTTAAACCCTAGGGTAGATTTTTTGGCTGTGACATACTCGCATTTAAGGGCACGAGGGGATGATAGGAGTTGCTTTCCTTTCGACATTCGTCATGTTCTTCAACTTACTTTTCTGTTTCTGGTGCATGCTGCTCACCTCACCTCCAATCTGGAAAAAGGAGGGAAAGGAGGAAAATAAAGGATAAAGAATATATATATATATATATTATATATATATATATATATTATATACTATCTAGTATATAATTTATATAGAGTATATATATCTATTAGTATATATATATATATATATATATAGTATATTATATATATAAGTATATAATATTATATAACGCTAAAGCAGATCAGCCATATACTGTAACGAATATCACCTTGTTATTAAAGGACATTTAAAAAAAGTCAATTTGAAAATACAATTTTATACAGCATTAGATAGTAATTTCCGACTTGCTTGATTAGTCGCGACTCATTCCTTTTCAAATTAATTAAATAATTTATTAAAACATGCATCTCTATATTTAATAAATATAATTAAAATATAAGCGATTGCAAACATAAATTTAAAAAACAAATTTTTTTTTTTTTTTTTTTGTGTTGAAAATTTAAAATTTGATAGTTTTATTTATATATAAAAAAAAATTTAATATACAATTTTGAATTAAAAATCATTTTAATTTTTTTAACTGGTCTTTGCCGCTTCTATTTTGCAATTTCTCAGAACCTTTCTTGAGTTTTGCGTCATCTGCTTTTCTTGATAAACTAAAATGTAAAAATAATATCGTGTAAAATAGTATCCTGTTTGCAAAGCATATTATATTTATAAATTTATAATGCACACACACACAAACATAAATTATATATATATTATATATATATATATATATAATATATATATTATATATATATATTATAGTATATATATATATATTATATATATATATATTATTATATATATATATAATATTAACATAAATATATAATATAACATTATATATATATTATTATATATATATAATATTTATATATATTATATACTATAATATAATATATTATATATATATATATATATATATATATTTTATATATATATATAATATATATTTATCTATATATAATATATAGTAGTATATTATAATATATTATATATATAATATATATATATATATGATAGAATATATATATACTTTTATATTATATATATATATATGTATATATATAGTATTATTATATAATGATATATATATATAAATATATATATATATAAATAATACTACTATATATATATATATATATATATATATATATATATATATATATATATGTTAGAATGCGCAGCATGCATTTTTTTTTCGCATCCGCGATGCGGATGTTTGATTTTTAACATCTCGCGGATGCGGATGCCGGAATCGCGGATAGCGAATGTTGATCATATATATATTATAGTTTGATATATATATTATATATTATATATGTATATATATATATAATATGATTATATATATATATAATATATATAATATATATATATATATATATACCTAATATCTAAATATATATAGTATATATATATATTAGGTTCATTATAATATATAGTATATATATATATAATTATATAGAAAGATATATATATATATATAATATTATATAATCTATATATATATATTAGTATATAATAGTATTTTATATATATATATATATACTTATAGTCAATATATAATAATATAATATATATATATGTAGTATATAGTTATATGGGTATAATGTATTAATATAATGTGTTAATATTCAATATATATTGTAAGGATCAACGACGGGATCAACTCAAATACACCACACTAACCTCTTTCCCCAGCCTCCGGCCTTAATGAAAGATATTTTACAATGGATTAGTAAGTGCCTTTTTTGCATTAGAATTGAAATTCAAATATAGGAAGGCTATACTTTGAGAAACATCAATTTTTCTGCCTTTTCTATTCTGAGAGTCAGTTCTCTTATCATATATATTAGCTCAGCATTGCTAAATACTCTCCTCACTGGAACAATCAGTTTGGGGGACAGGGCCAGGTATTTTCTTGCAGTTTCTAAAAAATGGCGTAAATCATTTGTTAACTTTCCACAAACTGATGAGATCATCATTTGTAGTCTGTCATTTCTGTGAAGTTTTCAATTATTTGCACTACATCTTTGGTATGCGTGTGTTTATTTATACTATTGGACTTTAGAAATTCTTCCAGGAATCTGTTATTGAAACAGATTTTCGTTTTTTTTCTTTAAATGGGTGGCGCAATTAATAGACTGTTCGGATTGAAGTTTTTCAGCTGAACGTCAAACGTGAGACGTTTAACTATTGCTAATTATTGTGTTACAGTCACAAACTTGCCATTAGAAAGGGATCTAAGTAGTTGCAATAATATGAAGGTCTTTAATTTCCACAGAACCATAAACGTTTTTCTAGCTTTAGTCATTAAATCTTTCATTCTTTTTAAACCGTCATCTTTTCATTTGAAGATGTTTCAAAATGCCTTCTTAGTGTTGAAGATTAATAGGTATTACATCGGAGACCGAAGCTGTAGAGGCGCTGAATTTTTTTTCGTAATTCTTCAAATGGTTTCAATAGCTTAGTGAAGTGTGATATAATGTCATTTTCCACATTAGTAAGAATGTTAACTTTGGAATACGAAATGGCGTACAAAGCAAGGTTCTTTGATCAATACCATTTTTTCCATCATATGAAGTGTACTATTCAGCGAGTTGGAACGTCTTTGATAATAGTAAGATATGGATATCAAGCCGTTTTTTGAATTGCTCTTCCTCATTCATTTTATTTTCAGATTCATCTTAAGTATTTTTATTAGAAAATTCTGTTTCAAATCTCAACAGTAAACATCCGCGCAACATCCGCAGGGCGAAGCGCGGATGCGGATCTTGAATAATGTGCGGATGCTCCGCGGATGCGGATGTGGATGCGGATGTTACCTGCATCACTAATATATATGGGGAAAACCCTTATTGCTTGCTTAGCATGCGTCGCATGCTTAAGGGAAAAATAATAAAAGAAAATTTTGATTGTCAGTATACTGTGATTTGAGAATAAAGATGTCGATAATAATTATTTATAATTATTATTACTCTCCTAACGCTTCTATTAGCAATAAATTCAAATTTATATATAATTATAATTTATAATTTATAATTTATAATTTATAATTTATAATTTATAATTTATAATTTATAATTATATCAAATTTATATTTAATTAATTTGCAAATCTCGAGCAACCAATGTGAAAAGTGAAAAAAGATTTGGCTAGTCATTACAATGCTTGCTGTAATTCAAGCGCCTGCCTTTTTCAGAAGCTTAACATGGTAAACAAGTGCGAGAGGATAAAATTACTCACAGCTAAAACACTATAATGAAACCTTGCGGAAACTTAGAAGAAAACAAATATTTTAAGCGAGAGCAATAACTCTTTTACCGAGTCTTTCTCTTAATATTCGTCCTATGTCGTTGGGCGGTAAATGCTGTAAACGTTGCAAATGATATGAATGGCGCTCATCCGCCGCCAGTGTTCTCCATATTGCTGAACGTGGAGCAGCAAGTTCGGCCGCTGTCATGACCACAATGACGGTGGTGAAGTACTGCTTAAACTCCATCTGCAATGCCAGCCGGTCTAAATGTCCCAGCCTCACATAGTTGCAGATACGTCCTCGTAAAAACAGACCTATGTGGTAAACGCCTCTTTGGATACCGCACGGCATATGCCCTCCGCGCCTCACTTGCATTCCCGTCACACAATCCGTTCACGTACACAATATCTGCATACTCCTTGTTGGAATAAGCGTGGGACATCGAAAAACTTATATAATATTATGATACACGAATATTGCGACACGACAATATTAAAACAATGTGAGTGGTGGAGACGTCACACTTATGTTGGTAAACTAACTCTGATATATGTTATCGCTTGACTCATTGCTGAAGTACAATTTCGCTGGTTGTCGTTTACCCACACACACACTATCTTCATATATCGCGTCTCGTACATTATTTGCCGATGTCACAATATTTAACTTATACAACTGACTAATATGAGCTGTATCTCCGTAATGAAACATTAACGAGCAATATATATATATATATATAATATATATATAATTATATATAATATATATATATATAATAATATATTATATATAATATATATATATATATATATATATATGGATTAATATGCTGCTATTTTCCATCAATGTACTCGTATATGAAATGGCGCCCTTTCATTCAGGGACACGATATATATATATATATATATATATATATATATAATATATATTTATATATAATATATATATTATACTATATATATATTATATATAATATATATAATATATGATAGTATATATATATATATAATATATTATAATAATATATAATAGCTAATTAATATATAATATATAGTATATTATAATATCTATACTATCTATAATAGTATATATATATAATTTTATATTATAATATATATAGTATATATAGTATTATTAATATATATAATATATATATATATAGGTATATATAGATTATAGATATATATTATGTCTCCCAAGCAGAAGGTGCCAATACTCATTTCCTCGATTTCGAAACCACACTGTCTTGTTAAATCATAAGCGAAGTAATTTTCCATGAACGGAAAAAGATAATATAAAAATTTGATTTTCTTCACATGATCAGATCCATTAAAGATTTACGTATACCAAGATATTTGGCGCCCTTTTTCCGAGTATCGGATTATCTGTTTCCAATAAGCGATCGAGAACATCAACCTTTGCTCCTCTCTCGAGTTCGCTCACTCAAATTCTCCACTCGCTACTCGCACATCTTTTTAGATTTTATCTTCCAATCGTATATGGTTTCTTGAATCATTTTTTTATCTTCTTTTTCTTTTGTATTCGTTTTTCTACTTTGTTTGTTTAATTTGTTATTGAAATATGTTAGAAGGTTTGTTTCTTTATGTTTTGCTATTGTTAAGCATTAATTCTTTATCCTATGTTGTCTATGTTTAAATCGTATATGGTTTTGATGAAACATTTTTCACTTTTGCTTTATTTATTCATTTTTGTACTGTTTGTTTAATTTGTTGTTGAAATATGGTAGAAGGATTTTTTTCTTCATGTTCACTATTCTTAAATGTTAATTCTTTATTTCATATTGTTTATTTATCATTATATAAATATTTTATTAAACTTGATTACTGTGGGAGGAAATTTAATCTTTTTTTATTGCTTCAGTGTGCTTTGACTTCTCACAAGTAGATCATAGTTTTTCGTACGTGATATTTTAACATTAGCTAAAGTATTTTTTACGCACTCATAAACACTCACACATATTATATTATTTATTATATATTTATAAGGAACATGCAAGTCAAGTAGAGTGAAGAATACCAAGTCGTATTAATTAACGTGTACAGACTACAGTTCAGCGTTCGAATGAGTAGTGTAATCCCCTTTGGTCAGGTGATAACTCATAACATCGCAGCGTACAATTTTGTGTGAGATGTAAGTACCCAGTCTCTCTGGTATTGGATCCGGCTGTGTTAGTGCAGGAAAAGCAAGAAAGTGGTGCCCCAGTTAATGGCGTGGCAGATGCATTGAGAGAATAGTGATCACAGACTAATGCGATCAAAAATGCTAAGAAAAAGGATTCCCAAGTAGCAAGATGAACGGGAATCCCCCATCTAGATGAGAATATATCTCTCATTATAGGTGGAATGCCAAATCTAGCTATGTCGATCGGGTCCCCTCACCTATTTTTGGATATCCTATTAGGACAGCAGTTGGACTGGATTTCGACAACTCAACTTACTACTACAAACGTAGTGGACTCGGATAACTAACTAGTGACTTTGACATCCCGATATTTGAGGCGTCGTTTGCGTGGTCTTACCCGGAAACATGCTTCATTTCGTCTTGTGTCCGCAATATAATGCCACAGAGTGGCATCGTGATAGACGTAACTACCTCCGCTCATTTTGTGCCAGCTTGGGAGGTAGGGCTTGCCTGTACCTGACTCGTACACCAGAAATGGTACAGTAGACGAGTGCCCTATCTCATGCAGAGGACCTTAACATCACCTCAGAACTCAATCACTACGTGAGCAATTCCATTTATGAAGTTGAAGGTAACTTTGTGCGGATAACCCGGAGAACATGCGTAACATAAGCTCATACACCAACTATACGCATGCTATTGCTGAATCAACGCTGATGGAAATTCATACTCGCCACTCCACTACAATCAACATCATCGAGGTATCCTAGTTCCAGCATAATTTTTTCATAAACGGATCAATGAGAATGATTCTGGAGACGAAAGTACAGGGACTAGAATAAGCGAAAAGAAGGCGTCTCAAGGTAGAAGGAACCAGGTGGTAATATATTTTTCTTGATTAGAGAGGACAATACCATAATAATTCTGAGCTGTATCGTAGCAATCCTAAGTTATCTCTGATATAGTTTGAAAAAATCCTCTAAAACCAATCTATAATAATTCTGAAATGAAGAAAATCGGTACTGGAATTGCGTTCTTATATTTAATATGTATAGCAACTAACTTCTCATTTGCTAATAATGGTATGAGTATAACAACTAAACCAAAATGAAGTGATTAATTTTACGGAGAGCGAGCAAATGACATAGTTATCAAAGTTCTCCTCAATAAATAATCACTTAACAAGTTAATTAAAGTCCCGCGTATTGAGAAAATATTTAAGAATATAAATTTGTAAAATGTTATAAGTTGTTTTATCTTGTAGAATGACGTGATAGAGAGGATATTGTAGAAAACGAATATATTACATAATTTAAGTTATATGACAATAGCTGAATAAGAACATAATTTTCAACGTTAGAAATTTAGAAGATCAATTTTAAAACTTAAGTTTATAATAAAGTCTTTATGGTTGACAAAGGAAAAATTAAATATCCTTACCGCTGAACATCAAACTAGGTTTGATAAAATAAGAAAATAATAAATAAGGGCTTTGAGCGGAGATTGTATGTAATTTGGCTGAGTATGTTGAATATTTTATTCCCTGAACATGGAAATATAGAAAACAGGTAAATTAAGGAAATTTTGAGACTCAAGTTTCTAAAATTAAATGGGAACCCTTGAAGGGTATGAGTGTTCATCATATTGTTTGGTTGTGAAAAAATTCCTTGGAAGTTATAAGTTCGACATTTATGATGAACTAGTGGACAATATGCTTACTTCACTTTGTAAACTTAACTGTAATAAAAGCATCAAACTGTTTTGCTTTTACAGTCATTTCTGTAAATCAGGATAACTTTGGTGCTATAAACGACAAACAGAGCAATGATTTTTCTAGAACTAAAGTCCATAGAGAGAAGGTTCTGTAGTAGAAGGGATACTCACATAATCGGAGATTACTGCTACAGCATGAAACGAAAATATTCAGGAAAATCTCATGGCGGTAAAATTTCAGAAACGTCCATAACCTCACAAAAAAAGGTTTTGTTTTGTCTTTTGTGTACCTGTTTGTTTGAATTTAATAAATTTTGTGTGCTTTTGATCGGCATCATTCAATTATATAAACAAGTTATATAAATATTTATAAAGATATATATATATCATATTTTGAGAAGCATATATGATGAAGAAAAAGTAGTGTTATTTTTGAAATCAACTACTTCAATATATTTTTAAAAACAAGTCTTACAGTTTATTACGAGAAATTATGCTTCTCAGTGTAATCAATAATGAGCAAAATAAATAAGTTAGCACCAAAGCCATAGCTTACATTCTTATAACGTGCAAAGACTCTGTTATAAAAAGAAAGAAAATACTAGGATGGACTTTTATCAGCGAGGAAAAGCACAACGACTCTCTAATGGAAAATGTTTACCGGAAAAAAATGAGATATGCTTTTATACTTATCAAAAATTGATAATATGAAACATTTGGGGTGTACCAAGTGTTGAAATAGACTATGACATTAAGCACATTGCAGTTATTGTTTATAGTATAAAAAAACCATTGAAAACAAAATAAACTACTAGAGAATTAAAAAAATAAATAAACTAAAAGACTTATGCAGAATTTAAGAAATAATTTAATTTTCAAATCTTAAATGTCAGTAAACTAAAAGATTTATGCAGAATTTAAGAAATAATTAAATTTGCAAATCTTAAATGTCAGTAAACTAAAAGATTTATGCAGAATTTAAAAATAATTAAATTTGCAAATTTTAAATGTCAGTAAACTCAGAAGGGATCAAGGTTAAAGAGCTTGACAACTTTGTTAGCATATTAATATTATTAACATAGTATAAAGAAAATGTTGGGGTTTCAAATAAAGGGAATTTATATTTTCTTCGTTCTCAAAAACTTTAATAGCTTTAATTTTAGTTTCTTTTGTACTTTTAAGATTTATTTATTGGAAATTAGTAAAATAAATACAAACTTTCTATTTATCAATACTTCCAACTTTTCCTACCTACTTGATTTAATCTGATGATATAAAAACTGTAAAGTTAGACACAGTAACTCTATATGCAAGACTATTTTTAAAATTGGTTTTCGTGAATCATTCTTGATTTATTATTTCTTGAGATATACAAGATCTTCGGTTTTTTCACGGTAATCCTGTGCGAAGTTGGGGTTTAGGTATGTGCAATATCAATACTTATATTGAGAGAGAATTAAAAAGTAATGCCTATAAATCCCACATTTCATTTACCCTTGGGTATATATCATCAGAATGTAGCACAAGCAACCTGCAAGAACCGCAAAAATTTCCGGTATATTTGAGTCGACGTAAAAGCTTGACTTTAAAAGTTGATAACCACAAACCCTCTAAAAAGAAATACGCGTCATTTGGGACGTCACTCTATCTTCTAATGTAATATTAAGACCTACACGTATGAGTATCACCATTCGTCATCAAGATAATCTTAACCACTTAGTTAAAACTATATCAAATGTCATCAGATTATTTTAAATCCTATGATGAATGTGTATATATATATATATATATATATATATATATATATATACTATCATATATAAATATATAATAACTATATATAATATAATATAAATAATATATATATGTGTATATATATATATTATATATTATATATATATATATATATATATATCACTAGGAAAAAATCTGTAAAAACCCGATTAATCATATAATAGAAGAGAAAGGAAAATAAAAAAAAGAGGGGTTTTTTTTTTCAAAAATAGTTCTATATTTTAAATTTTACTTATAAAAAAACGTTTTACAAAACTATTTATAGGGGAGTAATTATTAATCATTTAAAAAATTTATTTATTAAAAAATCCTCTTATCAGCTGGATTGTTTCTTCCTCTATCTCGTGATAAAACCATTTAACAGTTTTCGGCTAACTTCTCTTATCTGGGAGCAAAACACCAATCTGTATAATGGGATCTTAAATAAAGCTCCTATTTTATTTATTTTATTTATATATTATGTAAATTATCGTCTAATAAAATGATAATTAATATTTATTTTATTATTTATTATTATTTATTATTATTTATTATTATTATTATTATTTATTTATTTATCTATTATTATTTTTAGATTCTTCGTCTTCTGTTCTTTCCATGAAAAGGCTCAGTCTCAAATATTTGAAAACTTGACTTTTTTAACTTTTTTTAAACTGAACTTTATTTTAATTTAATTTTGAATAGTCAACTTTACAGTATTTTATATGATTTACTTTAAATGTTTAAACCCCTCTGTAACCCTATTTTTCTACCATATATAAAGTATGGTGGCACATGGTAAGAACCTTAAAAACTTCAACTTTGTCAGCTATTACAGACAATGCAGCTTAGTCAACTGCTGTATGAATCTCCTCTTTGCGATCAGAATTTAGTCAGTTCCTTTCCAATTTGAAAAAGTGAAGAAAACAACTTCCTCATCTTGGGTGTTGTTGAAAGGCCCTTGGTTTTTATCTTCAGGTCATAGGTATGGTACGCCTAGGCCACTTACCAATTTAAATCCAGTAATTTGAAATATTACTCAGAAAAAAGTAATTAGTTTTTTAAATATTTATTTCTTTTTATTTTAGTGGCCACTTTAAAGTTTATTAATGTTTAGATTTTTTTTTAAATCTTCTTTTATAATTATTATAGTATTTGTTATTTATGCCAGTTGGGCAGAACCAAGAAACATAGTTCTAAGGCTCAAGAGAAATGTTATTTTGAGGTATTCGGCACCTTTTCTCTGCTCAATTGTTGCCAAGGATTAGGGGTGGGCTTTTGCCATTTTCGGTCAAAAAAAATCCAAAGTCCATAACCCAAAAGGAACCTCTGGGACGTCATGGCAAAATTTCAAAATATATTTTAGGGTGCATTTCAAAACCTCAAAGCTCATGTTGTATTTTTAAATTTAAAAAAATTTATTTTTATTATTATCAAAATAGAGAATTCTTCAAAAAAATCAACATTCACCACACCAATATGGGCTCGCGCTCAGAATAAAAAAGATTAGTAATCACATAGATAAACCACCAAAATTTACTCATACTCCTACTATATCGTATAGAACGAGTGTCACTCTTTAGTGCTCCTCTTTACGTGAGTGAAGTGATCTAATATATAATATAAATAAGATATAATAATAAATATAATAACAGTGACATATGTTAGTCATAATATAGCTAATATAGCTTCTCTTATAGACGGTACTATAGGCTAGAAGTGATATAGCGGTATGTCGATCATTATGAGAGTATATAATATAGTGATCAGAGTGTCTTATGCACTGCAGAATCAAAAAAAAGTTTTCCCGCTCCTTTTTTGTTCCGCAACTTTTTTTTGAGTAAATATTATTTTTATAATAGATAATATATAATAATAATATTAAGAATTCTAATCATAAATAATATACATTGTATATGGTACATAATATACAGATTATACATATGTGTATATATTTTATTTTAATATAATCTTTATGATTTTGAAGGAAGTTTGAATAAACTAGGCCAAATAAATTCTAAAGGTGATACTATTTAATCCGGATAATCTCATAGTTTCTTTTACACACTGGGAACCGAAAAAAATATGTCTAATTTTTTATATATTTTACTATCAAAAATTAATTATATTTTAACTCTTTAATATCAAATTGTGTTTATTTTCAATTAAGGTGTTATTATTATCAATATGTACCTATTTTAGGCGAGCTATACCCTTTAATCGGTGATAAATCACTGATACCTCATATTGAAAATATAGCGATATATTGCATAACCTATAATATACTAGAGATAAGTATCATAAAACATCATTCAAAAAGATATATACAAATTCTCTCAACTTTATATAACTCATTTGTTTTATTTTATCTCAACATGGTAATATATCAATGTATCTCTTATTATACTCTAATAGTGATAAACAAGGTGAACATACAATTACCTCCTCATTAGATACCCATACTTGGCTAGATGATATATGTAAATACTATATAAATAATAGTTTTATTTAATTAATGATAATTATATTTATAATATTAGTGAAGCTCTTTATTGTGGTTAAGTGACTCTACTTATACATTTATGTGTAACTTGCTCAATACTAAGTCATTTCCTTTATTAATAATATAACTTTATACTCATAACTATGTCTAAGTGGCTCATTATCATATATTGTATTTATCTTTAATTACCAATTTAAGTGATAGGTGTTATATAGGTATATTATACTGTGTTTTCTTAGTAATAAAGATATTTTCTATTATATATTATATAAATATTTATGCAGGTGTATATATATTTTTTTTTATTTATATAATCATTATAAATATATTCTCCTCTCGAATATGTGTTAGTTCGTGTGAGGAATTATATACAATTCTCTTCAACTTTCTTGGCAGTTAATAACACGCTGTTTTTTAACTGATTTATTTACCCTCTCACTAATTCAATTACTTTATTTGTATCAAAAGAAACTAGGTCTGTCGTTGAGAAATAAAAATCGATATTTTTACTTTCATTCGTATTAGTTTCTGTGTCTGATACTGTGTTCCCAGTAGAAAGCTGCTTTAAGTGAGCTAAAAGTTATGTGGTTTTTTTTTTAGTAAAAGATAATTTGTTATCTCTCGTTTGACTCTAGCTCGAACCCACATATCTTCCAATATTTCCCAGCCTGAATCTTGTGTGTAGGGTATTCGATTGTGAGAGTCTAATTGTCCATTCCATATTTGGTCTTGCTTGATTTTGTTTGTGGCTCAGACCCGCAGTATTTGTAAAACGTTTTGTGAACATCTATAAGCAGTTCGAGATCATACCCGCTCCTACGAAATATTCATTTCATAATATCGATAATGATTTTATAAACCTGGTGTATCTGTCTTATTTTTGAAGGGAAATTAAATAGATTTGCGCGAGGAGATATATGAAGACAGTAAGATCGGTGTGTAGTACTAGAGAGTGTGTTTTCGCACAAAAGGCAGACCTAATCAGTTCGCATATTCTCCGCTGATTGTGAATTGATCCGCAATACACACATCAATGAGATAGAAATAAGAAAAAATGGAGAGAGGTGAAAGTGTAGAGATTCAGAGCCATTGGCTGGGAATGCTCATATCACTTCTTGTCTCGCATAGCGGATTATTATTCGTTTCGCGCTCGGTGTGTTATGAGATTTTGCAAGAAGAAAATGAGGAGTAAGTGATTTACTCCTCTTATACTGCTCAGATGAGTTTCTTCAATTTAGTTGGTACCCCTTAGTCACAATTATTCATTGGAGGCTTAAGGCACTTTTCCATATTTTATTTAATATTTTATTAGGAAAAGCTCCCTCTAAAATTTCTAATAGAGAGATATAAAATGTGAATAGTATACTCGATCAAACTGGTTCAATCTTAATATTTAGTTGGCCTCCGTTTTGTCATGCACGCTATAGAGATTATAACTTTTCACCTGTTTGACTAAAGATTCCGAGCTTAAACTTGATCCCTAGAAAGCTTGACTCTGTGTTGGCCAGGGATATGATGTTGGAGAGAGTTAGGAGAATTTGGAAAATTTCTAAAACCTTATATTTATACATTCACTTGCTTATATTTCTTTAATTTCTATTCTTATTAAAGTGAAATCTTTTGAGAATAATTTGCAGTATATAAGTCAGTTAGTATTACTTTATCTTCCGAATTTGCTGGGCGTTACTAATCGTGATAAGGGATCCTGTTTCCTTGGAGTAATGTGCGCAAAGCTACTAGAAATTCACGATGTGTTAACACTGAAAAAAAAAAAAGAGAAATGCAGAGAGGTGGTAATAACTAAAGAGTGGGTCATATTTTTATTATCTTACATTTTGGTAGCGAAATGAGAATTTAGGTGTGGAACAATAGAGTGTGGGGTGTGGTGTTTGAGCGCAAGCTCTTTAGTTTGTAAAACAAGAGTTTAATCCATTAAGTGTGTCAAGTTGTTATTAAGTTATAGTGAGTTGTGAGTAAATCTTCATCGTATCATAGAATAATAAAGGTATGAAGTAGTTATGTTTTTAAAAGGTCCAACTTGTGGTCTAAAGGAAATATTTTCTCCTCTAAATGCTAATTATCTGATGGAAACTAGAACCGATGATCCACTGTAATGATTTTCGATTAATTTTTGTATTCCTTCTTGCCATACAATTTAATTTACATTTTTTTTATTTGCATATTTTTTATAATATTTTCCCTTAACTACTTTGAGTATTGCTTGTTGGGAAGAATATTAAAAACTCCTTTCTTTATTATAGCAATAGAAGTTTTAGAAACACCTGCATGTTTTTTCATTTTTACAATCGTAATCTTAATTATTATTTATCAGTCTTTTTTGATAGTTTAGAAACTGAATGGTGATCTGGATTTTTTTTTATTATTATTTTTAAAATCAGCATGGAAAACTGATTGAAAATATTTATACTTTTACTCTAATTATTATTGTTTTTTTACAAGAAAAAAAAAAAAGATTGAGTCTTTTGAAAAAAAATTTGTTTTCTTTTTTTATTAATTTTTTGGGTTATTCAAATACTGATATGTTTCTGAAAAAAATTTCTTAGCTCATATTTTCCTTAAAAAAATGACATTCTACTGAGAAGAAAAAGAGGTTGATGCAAGTGCCTTTTTAGGGTCACAATTTGGAGAAAACAAAGGTTTTTTTTTTTCTCATGTTTACTTTAAGCTTTAAATTATGAAAAATAAATTTTTCTTACATAGCAGAAGTTTGAAACCTTAAATAGTTTATTCTATGAAGAAAACCAAGGGGAAAACCTAATCTAAATTTAAAATAAAGGTTACAAAATGAAAAAAAGTTCTTGAATTAATTATAAATTATTTTTAAAATTTTGTTTACTTATTATTATAAAGGGATTTGGTAACCAGTGACTTTTTAACCTTTTCATTATTGGTGTGTGTAATATGGTTTCCATTAAATAAAGTGAATTTTGTTAATTTTAAAAGCTTATTTTGAAACACATCGAGTAACATAATCACTAGGATTCTGAGATTCTCTTGAATGAATGTAAAAGTTTTAATCGGAGGCTGTGGTTTTTCCATTTGCAAGTTTTCAATTAAAAATTCAGTCTGATTATTATAATGGTTCCTTTCCTTTTTTCAATTTCGTTTTAAATTTCAATTTTATTTATAATTCATCAAATTCAATGTTACCATTGAATCAGTATATAAAATATAAATTTATTTTTATTTTTTTAAAGGTGTGAAAGTATTTTTTAAATTGTCAACACATTTCTATTAAACATTGTACTCCAAATTTTACAGCAAAAATAGCTCTAGAATGAATGGCATCTGTTATATTTATTTTTTGTTTTTTGAAAAAATTATTAAAAATTTTTTTGCACACAAAAAAAAAAAAATGCAGCTCACTTATTATCTGTATTTTTTGTTAAAGTATTAAAGACCACTACCAATAAATGTCTTTACTTAGCATCAGTTAAAAATGCTATAATATTTATATGCAAAGAAGCACTAATCCCCAATAATTCTATTTTTTTTAATTCAGTGTTTTTTGCTTTTATTTATATTTTGCGAGCAAATATTTTTTATATTCTTTTAGTGAATTTCCTAATCTATTATTTTTTTTCCCAAAGTTATATCTTTTTATTATTTGTTAGTTTTTATGTAAAATAATTAATTTTTTGCTCTACTATTCTTCCCAGGAAGCCCAATATTTAGTGTGTTCAAATAGACCATGTAAACTACAAAAAAAAGTAGATTCTCAACGTGATGTATTTTTTTATTACCATTTTTCATTATTTTTATTTTATACAAGGTATCACCTATGAGTATCCCACATCCAATTCCCCAATTAGTTTTCACGTGAATTCATTTTAAGGGCCATACACACTACTTATTATTGTTCTAACTCACTATAATTTAATTTTTTTTAAAACCTCTGGTACTCTTGTGAATTACTATGAAATTGTAAATTAAAAAATAATTTGTTTTAAATATTACATGAGAACCTATGATAAGCAAAATAATTTTCACTTTCAGAAGATGAAGAATAACCTAAGTTATCTATATAAGACAGGTTATACAAAATCTTCCTAAGTTCATACTCAAACTCATCACACATTTTGAGAATCAATAATTAGTTAACACTAAATGAAACTTAATTTCGTAATAGGAAAGTAGTTTGTATTAAGGCTTTATTCCAATAGGCGTTTTTCCCAGAGGGAAACAATACTTTTAAAATCTTTTCTTTTTTATATTTTGAGAAGAACACGGAGCATAGAGAATGAGGAATAATGTTGGAATATATATTCCCATGTTGATGTGTGCAGTTCTCAAATAAGGTCAATTTAATAATTGTGAAAGGCTTCTTTCCAATGTTCAAAAATTACCAAACTGGGATATCTTTATTAAAACCTATGATAGTTGCTAATGCCAATAATATCCAATCTATTATATTTAAATTAAAGGTCCTATTAAATAATTAACATTTAATGTTATTTTGTGAATTAAATTAGTTTGTGCGTTTCGAGTTTTTATTCAACTCATAGTGATTCGACAAAATATACAATATTCTTGGCTATTTTGTCGTTTTCTACATTTGATCTCTTAAAACTGGTCCATTTTATGACTCTAAAATTGAAACTTTATTATTATTCTTTTACTGTATTTAAATTTCAATCAGGTTGAGATATGAATTACTTGGGTTTAATGTTTGTAGTCATAAATAATATGGACAATTTATTCGTACTCGTTTTTTCTAATGTTAATGGATGGTGCTCTTTTTTTTTATATTTCTTTAGTGCTATTATTTCACAATACAGAATTAGCTCCTCAAATAAAAAATTATTTTGGCAAAAATTTTTATTAACTTTATTATTCCATAAACAATGGCGGCTATGATTCTCATATATCGTATACCCTTTGTATCCATATCTATACAATAGGGTGTATTTGTGTAATTAAAGTGTTTTTATATAAGTTCTCTATGGTTAAAGGCTCTTGTGAATATATTTTTTTTAGGACATTCAGAAATACTACTATTATAATTTAAAAAATCTTATTAAATGTTTAAATGTTTAATTAGATTGATCATTATGGAAAGTTCCGTTTGAAATATTTAGTATTTTGAAGCTAGTGAGGATTGAGATAGAGTAATCTCATTTTTCTTAATGTCATTCCCAATCTGTTTCTCTATTTTGACATTTTTTTGTTGAGCAAGTCATGTAGTTTTGTAAATATTTTCTTTTATTTATATACTTCATAAATATGGCAAATTTTTTTTATTTAATTTATATTTCATAATGTCATAAGTAATAAACATGTGGTTCGAAGGATTAGTTGTAATATAACAATGAACTGATGTTTTTGCAATAAAACCAATTTATTTTGATGAACATGCATTTATTTGCTATTATGGGGGCTCCATTCACACCTAAAATATGTGGATTTCCCTATTATTCTTATTTCTTAAGTGCTTATATCTCTCAAAAATATATTTTTATATGTTTTTCTCAGAAGTCTGTACAATTGATTGTGGGATAAGGTTTATATTCACTCTTGGTTTATGGTATTGAAGGGTCTCACATAGCCCTTCCTGGCAACTCACAATATACTGTATTGTTTATTTATTTTATTTTTATTATCTCAACTTGTGTAATTGTATGGGATATTGTTTTGTTAAATATATTCTCTTTTCTGATGAAACCCCTTTACATTAAGCTCATTATATTTTCAGACTGTCTACAATCTTACATTTTATATTTTTTGTGCTACTGTTTGAGATATTAATAATAATTTTTTATTCAGACTCCGATAATAATAAATAACTTCTTTAAGTTTTTTTAGAAT
Organism: Trachelipus rathkii; assembly: GCA_015478945.1. NCBI lineage: Eukaryota > Metazoa > Arthropoda > Malacostraca > Isopoda > Trachelipodidae > Trachelipus > Trachelipus rathkii. The sequence goes on along the minus strand of JABUQX010057066.1, from coordinate 3,113 downwards.
TTGTTATTTGCTTTTTTATTTATTACCAAGTTGTTCGGTCGTTGGAATAAGCTAGGAAGTGTTAATTATTTTGATCGCTTCCGCTCCCTATTTATAGCTTTGAGTATCCGTTAATAAACAAACAAAATTTGCTACTCTGTTTTCTTTAAGGAAGGATTTTTCTACAGGAGTTAATACATTTTTTAATTCCTCACAACATTGCTGTTGATCGTTTTCATCTTTTTTTCATTTAGTTTTTTTATTTTTTTATTGTTTTTTTTTGGTTTTTGAATGTTGGAATTAGTTTCATTTTGTTTTTAATTTACATAATAAATGCGGTTAGTTTAGTGCCTAAGTGAATTTACTCAATTTCTACATTTCGCTATTATTAAATTTAATAACTTTACAGTGTTTTTCTCTCATTTTTTATGATTCACTGCCATACACACTTACGTAACCTTTCCCAATTTTCTTTTAATTTTTTTTGCATATTTGGATCAGGTGTTTTGATAAAGTTGAGTCATCTAGTTTACTAATTTATTGTCCTATTTATAATTTGCGGATTTGTGTTAATATGGGTTTGTGACAAAATGGAACATAACCACACCCCTTTTTTGTTGTTTCTCAGTGTGTTTGTTTTTTAGTTTTTGATTCACTGATCAATTGTTAGTAGCTAAAGCTACTGTTTTTTCCTCCAATTGTGATGTATCTTTTAGTTTGTATGTTATTTGCATTTTAAGGAATTGCTTCTACCACTCTCTTTACCAATTCTATATATTGTGAAATCTTTCAAATGCATTATTTAAAATTCATCTAAATTTTCTTTAAATAAAATAAGTTTATTTATTGTAATGTTTATTATATATTGTGGTGGCCATTGCTTGGCAAACTATTCCATAAAAAGTATTGACAAATCACCTTTACTTATAGTTATTTTTTTTTATAGTCTAAAGTCTATATGTGTTTTCTCTCTATTATATTTTGCCTCTACTGTGATCATGTTGTGGTAAAAATCTATTATAGTATAATTTTTTGTTTTATATAGTTTTTCTCAATAAATACTGAATATTGCGGTAAGTTTTTATTGCTAGGCCACTTTTAATAGCAGTAATATTTTTTGCCATATTTCATATATTCCATATCTGCCATTAAGGTGTGCTTTTTTTGTTAGATTATAAATTTTTTGTTCTGGTACCTTTGGAGTTGTATTCATTAGACTAAGGAATTTCTATGCAAAAATTATTTGTTATTTCTCTCTCTATCCATTAATTTCCTTCTCAAAATTTTTTTTTATTATATATCTATCAAAGTTTTTTGCTTGTTTTTCCATCTAAAAAATTCAATTGGAGGAGCTGTTCTTGAGTTTCTGGTTCTCGTTTTTTTTAACCAGAGGTAGATGAAATAACCTCAGTTTCAATAGCATTTATTTGAATAGGAAAATATTTTGTAACAGGTGCTTATTTTATTTCTAAGGGACTCATGTGGGGACAACGATGAAAATGCAAAGGCAGTAATTACTCATTTTTTTTCTTACAAAAATATTTTTTAAAATCTGCGCTTTTAGTTGATTATCTCTATATATATTTGGTAAAGTTGTAATATTTTGATTATCAAAATTATAATTTTTTTAATTAGTATTTTTATTAACATTTATATGTTGATAATTAAAGTTAGTAGTGGTTTATCAGGTTATTTTATTAATATGTAGATTGTTAAAGTTCATTTTATCAATGCAATTTTGATTCATCAATGGCCCCTTTTTTTGTCCCTCTTTGTTTTGACTAGATATGAATATTAAACTTGTGTTTGATACAAATAATGAGGTTGGGGCTTTGCCCTCATCACTGAATTATTTCTTTCAAAAGAATTTAATTCTATATTGGCGTCCATTACATCCATATTGAAAAATAATCTATAAAAATATGTAGTTAAATATTGTATTATCAATTTTTTTTTTTTTTTTTATATGATTTTTTTTTTTTTATATTAAATAAAAAATTTCGTCTCGATAGTGCCTATTGTGGGCTTTAGTGAGGAGGGATCAATTTGTTGTTGTTGTTTTAATATATAAATACTAGGTACGCCATTATATATTGACTTATATGTCCTCTATAGTGTATATCATATAATTATTATTTTGGTGTTTTTGTATTTCGGTGAGAAATGTGTTTGTTTGTTTGTAAAGTTAATAATTATATTGATAATGAAACAAGGTAGAGTAAGTTCGCTTCAAGAATTAGTTTGACACGATAGTGATATAGTGTTAGTGCAATTGTTACATAATTAAAAGTGCATAAAGATAATGTTTAGTAGCTTCTATGCAAGTATAATTCGGTTTTGATATATGATGATCATGTTTAAAATAAAAACATAGAATATAACCATGAAATACTAGAGGTAGATAGCGCAAGAATTGAAGATGGAAAAGCAATTGGCGTGTACTCATATAAGTGTGTATTTATAAGTTCTGGGGATGTGCGCCATATGTTTAAGGAAGTAGGAAGGTGGATATTCAAAGTTAAGACGAAAATGAGGGTGGAATGGGACGTTCGCCTTTGTAATATTGTTATTGTTGTTGATGATTTCTCACGTTTATTATGTAATTTAGTTTTTTTTTTTAGTGGATAAGGTGAATGTACTAAAAGCAAACGACTCGCGACGCTATATACACAACACATGACGAAGAGTGAAGATGACTTTGGAATTATATAAAGGGGGAAAAAATTATTAAAGACATTCCGTTTTAAGGCGATGACAAATGCGTAAGAAGAACAGAGGGAGAAGAATAAAAATAACAAAGTGATTAAGATTTTAAAGAGAATGAATGAGGACATACAAGATTAAGGAAGCTCTTCTGGAAGGAAGCTGCGAAAGTTAAGAATTGAGGAATAACGAGGAGGGAGATCTAGACATATTTGGGACTGAAGGGATATGATGGGGAATCGGGTGCTAGTGGTGTGTTTAAGAACATAGTGAAATAGGTAATAGTGTACCGTCGGTTGCTAGAACTGACGATCACTTCGAAAAATCTGCACAATATTACAATTCACAACGTAAGTGCAAGTGAAAAATATATGTAGATTATATGGCATAATTTATTAGTGTTGGATAGAAGATATAGTATGTAGGAATGG
>JABUQX010057065.1:0-18388 GCA_015478945.1 Trachelipus rathkii | reverse complement strand
CTAGGCAGCCTTCTTGACTGCCTACTAAGCAGTCTTCTTTACTGCCTAGCCTTAGGCAGGCCTTTCTTGACTGCCTACACTAAGGCGAGCCTTCTTACCTTGCCTACCTTAGGCAGCTTCTTGACTGCCCAACCTAGGCCACTCCTTTCCTAACATCGCCTACCTAGGCAGCCTTCTTGACTAGCTCCTTTTATCAGTCCCTCCATGAACTCCTACTAGGAAAGCCATTCTTGACTGTCTTAATGTAAGCCAGTTTCTTAACTGCCTACCATAGGCAGCTTCTTTGACTGCTTACTATTGACGCAAGCCGGCTTACCTACTGCCTACCTAGCAGCCCATCTTAGACTGCCTACCTCGGAGCTTCACTTGACTTCCTTACCCTCTAGGCAGTTCTTTTCTGACTGAATACAATAGGCAGTCTTCTTAACTGCCTACCTTAGGCATGCCTTCCTTGCTAGTCTAGGCACGGCTTCTTGTACTGCCTACCTGGCAGTCGTCCATTCTCTGACTGCCCAACTAGCAGCCTTTTTATGCCTACATACGGCGCCTATTCTTGACATTTGCTTACCTAGGCAGTCTTCTTAATGTCCTACTTACGGTCAGCCTTCTTGACTGTCTTAGCTAGGCGCCTTTTTTAACTGCCTACATAGGCAGTCTTCTTGACTGCTTACACCTAGGCTAGTCTTACTTAAATTCGCTACCTTAGGCACGCCTTATTGACTGCTCTATCTAGGCGTTATTCTTGATCTGCATACCTAAGGCAGTCTTCTAATGCCTACTAGAGCAGCCTTCATGTTAGTGCTTATTCTAGGACACGCCCTTTTGCCTGCCTACCTATGGCAGCCTTCTTGTGAATCTGCCTACGGTTGGCAGCCTTCTTGAACTGCCTGCGCTCAGGCACCTTCTTGACTTCCTACCTAGGAAGCCTTCTTAACTGCCTACCTAGGAAGCCTTCCTGACTGCCCCTCCTAGGCCTTAGCCATTTTTAACTGCCTACTAGGCAGACCTTCTTGACTTCCTATCTAGGGCAAGCTTCTTTAACTGCTACTAGGCAACCTTCTTTGGTACTGCCTAACTAGGCAAGCCTTCTTGACGGCCTACGTGGTCTAGAGGCAGTGCCTTCTTAACTGCTACATAGGCAGCCTCTCTTGACTGCTACTAGGCATCTTCTTGACTGCCTACCTAGAGACCAGACTTCTTGGACTGCCAGTGGCTAGGCAGCCTTCCGCCTTGCTGCTTTCTAGGCAAGCGTTTCTTCTGACTGCCTTACCAGGCAGCCTTCCTTGACTGCATACCTAGGCAGCCTTCTTGACTGCTACCTAGCAGTTCTTTGAGGCTGACTGCCTACCTAGGCAGCTTGCTTGACTGCCTGCCTAGGCAGCCTTTTTGAGACTGCCTTCCTAGGCCGCCTTCTTGACTGCCTACCTAGGCGCCTTTTCTTGACTTGCTACCTAGGCAGTCTTCTTAACTGCTAACCTAGGCAGCCTTGCTTTCTTAACTGACTACCTAGGCAGCCTTCATGACTGCCTACCTAGGCCACTCTAATCATTGACTGCTACCCTAATCAGGCCTTCTTTCAACTGCTACCTAGGCAGGCCTTCTTGACTAGACCTACGCTAAGGCGCCATTCTTAGACTGCCTACTTCTAGGCAGCCTTCTTGACTTGCTACCTTAGGCAGTTCTTCTTCTACTGCTAACCGGTAGGCAGCCCTATCCTTAAGCCTGCCTACCTAGGCAGCGCTTGGGCTTGTCGCTGCCTAGCTAGGCAGCCTTGCTTAATTGCCTACCTATTGGCAGCTTCTGGACTGCCTGCCATAGCTAGGCAGCCTTCTTGACTGCCTACCATAGGCAGCCTTCTTGACTGCAAACCTAGGCAGCCTCTTGACTGCCTACGTAGGCAGCCTTCTTGACTGCCTACCTAGGCAGTCTTCTTAGGCTGCCTTGACCTAGGCAGCCTTCCTTGACTGCTACGCTAGCAGACTTCGCTTAACTGCCTACCTAGGCAGATTTCTTAACTGACTGCCTAGCAAGCCTTCTTGACTGCCTACCTAGGGCAGCCTTCTTGACTTGATACGCCTAGGCGCCTTTTTGAACTGGCAATCCTAGGCACCTTTCTTGACTGCCTACCTTGCCAGCCTTCTTGACTGCCTGACTAGGCAGCCTTCTTGATGCCTACCTAGGCAGCCTTTCTAACTGCCTACCTAGGAATCCTTCTTGACTGCCTACCTAGGCTGCCTCTCTTGACTACTACCTTTTCAGTCTTCTTAACGCCTACCTAGGCAGGCCTTCTTGACTGCCGATACCTTAGGCCCGCTTCTTTGGAACTGCCTACCTGGCAGCCTTCTTGACTGCCTACCTTAGGCAGCTTCTTGACTGCCTAGACCTAGAAGGCTTCGTTGCTGCTACTAGGAGCCTTCTTAACGTGCCTACCTAGGCAGGTCTTCTTGATACTTCCTACTGGCAGCCTTCTTGACTGCTCGACTCTAAGGCAGCCTTCTTGACTGCTCTACCGTAGTGCAGTCTTCTTACCTGGCTACCTAAGGCAGCCTTCCTTTACTGGCTACCTAGCGTCAGCCTTCCTTATTGGACTGCCTACCTAGGCAGATCATTTTTTAACTATAATTACTAGGCAGCCTTCTTTGAAATGCCCTACTAGGCAGCCTTCTTGGACTGCTCTTGGCAGCCTCTTGACTGCTGACTAGGCAGCCTTCATTGACTGCTACCTAGAGCAGATCTTCTTAACTGCCTACCTTAGCAGTAGCTTGCTTGACTGCCTACCTAGGCAGCTTCTTGACTGACTACCATAGGCGCCTTTTTGACTGCTACCTAGGTCACCTTTTATTACTGCTACATACGGAGCCTTCTTGTATCTGCTACTCAGGAGGTCTTCTTATTCCGTACCTAGCAGCCTTCTTGACTGCTACCTAGGCAGCCTTCTTGACTGCCTACCTGGCAGTCCTTCTTAACTGCCTACGGTAGGCAGCCTTCTTGATGCCTATAGGCAGCCTTCTTGACTAGACTGCAGCTTCTTGACTGGCTACCTTAGGCAGTCTTCTTAACTGCCTCCTAGGCAGCTTCTTGACTGCCTACTAGGCAGCCTTCTAACTGCCTACCTAGGCAGCCCTTTCCTTTACTGCCTACCTAGGCAAGTCTTCTTAACTGCTACCTACGCAGCTGCCTCCTTGACTGCCTACCTAGGCAGCCTTCTTGACTGCCTACCTAGGCCGCCTTCTTGACTGCTACCTTGGCAGCCTTTTTGACTGCTTACCTAGGCAGCTATTTTTCTGGCTGCTACCTAGGCAGTCTTCTTGAACTGCCTACCTAGGCATCCTTCTTGACTGCCTACCAAATCAGCTTCTTATCTGCCTACCTAGGCAGCCTTCTTGACTGCCTACTAGGCAATCTTTTAACTTGCTACACTCAGGCAGCCTTCTTGACTCCCTACCTAGGCTGCCTTCTTTACTGCCTACCTAGGCAGCCTTTTGACTGCCTACCTAGGCAGATTCTTAACTGCCTACCATAGGCAGCTTCTTGAATGCCTACCTAGGCAGAATTCTTGACTGCTTAACATAGGCAGTCTTCTTAACTGTATACCTCTAGGCAGGCTTCTTGACTGCTTACCTGGCAGACCTTCTTCGACTTCCTACCTTTGGCAGCCTTCTTGCTGCTACACTAGGCAGCTTCTCGAACTGCTACCTAAGGGCAGACCTTCTTGAAACTGCCACCTCAGGCTGCCTTCTTGACTCCTACCGTAGGCTAGCCTTCTTGACTGCTTACCTAGGGCAGCCTTCTTGACTGCCTACCTAGGCAACCTTTTGACTGCCTGCCTAGGCAACTTTCTTGACTGCCTACCTAGCGGCGCCTTTTGACGTGCCTAGCCTAGCAGTCTTCTTAATGTCTACCGTGAGGCCAGTCCTTCTTGATTGCACCTAGGCAGCTTCCTTGAACTGACTACTATGGCAGCCTTTCTTGACTGCCTACCTTAGGGCAGCTTCTTGACTGCCTGCCTAGGCAGCCTTTTTGAACTGCCTACCTAGGCAGCTTCTTAACTGCTAACTGGTTGCCTTCTTCGACTGCCTAACCTAGGCAGTCCCTTCTTTAACTGCAACCTAGGCAGCCTTCTTTGACTGCCTACCCTAGGTGCTTCTTAACTGCGCTACTTAGGCGCCTTCTTGACTGCCTACCTAGGCAGTCTTCGTTAACATACCGTACTTAGGCAGCCTTACATTTTACTGCCTACCTAGTGCAGCCTTCTTGACCTGCCTACTGGCAGTCTTCTTAATCGCTTACTTAGGCAGCGCTTCCTTGACTGCCTACTCTGTAATCAGCTTCTTAACTGCCTACCTAAGGCAGCCTTCTGACTGCCTACCTAGGCAGTCTTCTTAACTGCCTATCTAGCAGCTTTCCTTGGACTGCTACCTAGGCGTTTCTTAACTGCCTACAAGGCAGCCTTCTTGAACTGCCTACCTAGGCAGCCTTCTTAACGGCCTACCTAGGCATCCTTCTTGACTGCCTACCTTGGCAGCCCTCTTGACTGCCTACCTAAGCAGCTTTCTGACTGCCTACCTAGGCGCTTCTTGACTGCTACTAAGGCAACTTGCTTGATGGCCTACCTAGGCAGCCTTCTTGACTGCCCACCTAGGCAGCCTTTTCTAGACTGCCTACCTAGGCAGCCTTCTTGACTGCCTACCTAAAGCAGCCTTCTTGACTGCCTACTAGGCCAGCCTTCTTGACTGCCTCCTAGGCAGCCTTCTTTACTGCCTACCTAGGCAGCCTTCTTGACTGCCTACCTAGGCAATCTTCTTAACTGCCTACCTAGGCAGCCTTCTTGACTGCCTACCTAGGCAGCCTTCTTAACTGCCTACCTAGGCAGCCTTCTTGACTGCCTACCTAGGTACTCTTTGACTGCCTACCTGGCAGCCTTCTTGACTGCCTACCTAGGCAGTCTTTTCTTAACTGCCTACCTAGGCAGCCTTCTTTATCTGGCTACCTAGGCAAGCCCTTCTTGCTGCCAAACTAGCAATCTTCCTAAATGCCTACCTAGGCGCCTTCTTGACTGTACCTTTATCAGCCTTCATACTGAGCCTACCTAGGTAAGCCTTCTTTGACTGCTATCGTAGCCAGTCTTACTTAACTGCCTACCTAGGCAGCCTTCTTGACTGCCTACGTAGGCAAGCCTTCTTAACTGCCTACTAGGCAGCCCTTCTAAGGACTGCTACCCTAGCAGCCCTTCCTTGACTTTCCTAAACGCTAGGCAGCTTTCTTGACTGAATACCTAGGCAGTCTTCTTAACTGCCTACCTAGGCAGCCTTCTTGACTGCCTACCTAGGCAGCCTTCTTGACTGCCTACCTAGGCAGCCTTCTTGACTGCCAACCTAGGCAGCCTTTTTAACTGCCTACATAGGCAGCCTTCTTGACTGCTTACCTAGGCAGTCTTCTTAAATTCCTACCTAGGCAGCCTTCTTGACTGTCTACCTAGGCAGTTTTCTTGACTGCCTACCTAGGCAGTCTTCTTAACTGCCTACCTAGGCAGCCTTCTTTACTGCCTACCTAGGCAGCCTTCTTGACTGCCTACCTAGGCAGCCTTCTTGACTGCCTACCTAGGCAGCCTTCTTGACTGCCTACCTAGGCAGCCTTCTTGACTGCCTACCTAGGCAGCCTTCTTGACTGCCTTTCTAGTGTAGCGCTTCTGACTGCCTACCTCTAGGCAGTTCTTCTTACTGCCTACCTAGCAGCCTTCTTGACTACTCACTACCTAGGCAGCCTTCTTAACGCTACCTAGGCAGCCTTCTTGACCTCCTACCTAGGCCGCCTTCTTAACTGCCTACCTAGGCAACCTTCTTGACTGCTACCTATCTCAGCCTTACTTGACTGCTACTAGGCAAGTCTTTTACTGCCCTAGCCTAGGCAGCCTTCTTGACTGCCTACCTAGGGCATCCTTCTTGACTGCTACTTAGGCACCTTCTTGATGCTACCTAGGCAGCCTTCTTGACTGCCTTCCTAGGCAGCCTTCTTGACTGCCTACCCAGGCAGCCTTCTTGACTGACTACCTAGGCAGCCTTCTTAACTGCCTACTAGGCAGCCTTTTGGATGCCTACCTAGGCAGCCTTCTCTTGCCTGCCTGACTGCGCAGCCTTCTTGACTGCCTACTAGGCGCCTTCTGACTGCCCTACCTAGGCGCCTTCTTGACTGCCTACCTAGGCAGTCTTCTTAACTGCCTACCTAGGCAGCCTTCTTAACTGCTAACCTAGGCACCTTCTTGACTGCCTACCTAGGCCCTCTTCTTAACGCCTACCTAATCAGCCTTACTTAATGCCTACACTGGCAGCTTTCCTTGACTGCCTACCTAGGCAGCCTTCTTGACTGCCTACCTAGGCAGCCTTCTTGACTGCCTTCCTAGGTAGCCTTCTTAACTGCCTACCTAGGCAACCTTCTTGACCTTGCCTACCAAGCGGCAGCCTTCCTTGACTGCCTACCTAGGCACCCTTCTTAATTGCCTACCTTGGCAGCCTTGCTTGACTGCCTACCTAGGCAGCCTTCTTTAACTGCCTACCTAGGCAGATTTCTTAACTGACTACCTAAGGCAGCCTTCTTGCTGCCTACACTAGGCAGCCTTCTTTGACTATATACTAGGCGCAGCCTTTTTGAATGGCAACCTAGGCAGCCTTCTTGACTGCCTACCTTGCCAGCCTTCTTGACTGCCTGACTAGGCGCTTTCTTGACTGCCGTACGCTAGGCAGCCTTTCTTAACTGCCCTACCTAGGCATACCTTCTTGGCTGCCTATTCCTGGCCGCCTTCTTGACTACCTTTCTTGGCAGTTATCTTTAACTGCCTACCTAGGGCATGCTTGGCCTGAAATGCCTACCTAGGAGCCTTTCTTGACTGCCTACGAAGGCATGCCTTCTTGACTGGCCTACCTAGGCAAGCCTTCTTAGACTGCTACCTAGGAAAGACTTCTGACTGCTACCTAGGAGCCTTCTTTGACTGCTACCTAGGCAAGTCTTCTTACTTCCTACCCTAGGAAGCGCTTCTTGCTGCCCACCTAGGCCACTTCTTGACTGCCTACATAGGGAGTCTTCTTACCTGCCTACCTAGGCAGCCTTCTTTACTGCCTACCAAGGCAGCCTTTTTGACTGCCTACCTAGGCAGCCTTCTTGACTATATACCTAGGAAGCCTTCTTACTGCCTACCTAGCAGCCTTCTTGACTGCCTACCTTGGCAGCCTTCTTTATTGACTGCCTGGCTAGGCAGCCTTCTTGCTGCCTACCTAGGCAGTTTCTTCTTAACTGCTACCTAGGCAGCCTTCTTGACTGCCTACCTAAGGCAGCCTCTTGAACTGCCTACCTAGGCAGCCTTTTTGACTGCCTACCTAGGCAGCCTTTTTAACTGCCTACATAGGCAGCCTTCTTGACTGCCTACCTAGGCAGTCTTCTTAACTTCCTACTAGGCAGCCTTTCTTGAATGCTACCTAGGCAGCCTTCTTGCTGCCTACCTGAGGCTAGTCTTAACTGCCTACCTAGGAAGCCTTCTTTACTGCCTACCTAGGCAGCCTTCTGACTGCGCAGCCTTTTTGACTGAGCCCTACCTAGGCAGTTTTTCTTAACTGCCTACTAGGCAGCCTTCTTGACTGCTACTTGGCCGCCTTCTTAAATGCCTACCTAGGCAGCCTTCTTGACTGCTACCTAGGCAGTCTTACTTAACTGCCTACTAAGCAGCTTTCCTTGACTGCCTACTAGGCAGCCTTCTGACTGCCTACCTAGGCAGCCTTCTTGACTGCCTACCTTGGCAGCCTTCTTGACTGCTTACCTAGGCAGCCTTCTTGACTGCCTACCTAGGCAGCCTTCTTGACTGCCTACCTAGGCAGTCTTCTTAACTGCCTACCACTAGGCAGCTTTCTTGACTGCCTACCAAATTAGCCTTCTTATCTGCCCTACCTAGGCAGCTTCTTGACTGCCTACCTAGGCAGCCTTCTTGACTGCCTACCTAGGCAGACTTCTTAACCCTGCCTTACCGGGTACGGAGCTTCTTGACTGCTACCTTAGGTTTAGGCTTTTGGGACTTGCTTACATAGGCATTCCCTTCTAACTGCACTACCAAAGGCGCCTTTGACTGCTTACCCTCGGCATTCCTTCTTGACTAAGCTACCTCAAGGCCAGCCTTCTTGACTGACTACCTAGGCAGCCTTCTTGACTGCCTGCTTGGCAGCCTTCTAGAACTGCTACCTTTAGGCAGAGTTCTGAATGCTACCTAGGCAGCTTCTTGACTGCCTAACTAGGCAGTCTTCTTAACTGCCTACTTAGGCAGCCTTCTTAACTGCTACCTAGGCAGCCTTCTTACTGCCTACCTAGGCAGTCTTCTTAACTGCATACCTAGGCAGCCTTCTTTACTGCCTACCTAGGCAGCCTTCCTGACTGCCTACCTAGGCAGCCTTCTTGACTGCCTACCTAATCAGCCTTCTTAACTGCCTACCTAGACAGCCTTCTTAGCTGCCTACCTAGGCAGTCTTCTTAACTTCCTACCTAGGCAGCCTTCTTGACTGCCTACCTAGGCAGCCTTCTTGACCCTTCCCTACCTAGGCAGTCTTCTCAACTGCCTACCGTAGGCAGCCTTCTTTACTGCTTATATACAGCCTTCTTGACTGCCTACTTAGGCCGCCTTCTTGACTACTTCCCTAGGGAAGCCTTCTTGAATGCCTACCTAGGCAGCCTTCTTGACTGCCTACCTTGGCAGCCTTCTTGACTGCCTGCCTAGGCAGCCTTATTGACTGCCTACCTAGGCAGCCTTCTTAATTGCCTACCTTGGCAGCCTTCTTGACTGCCTGCCTAGGCAGCCTTCTTGACTGCCTTCCTAGGCAGCCTTCTTGACTGCCTACCTAGGCAGCCTTCTTGACTGCCTACCTAGGCAGCCTTCTTGACTGCCTACCTAGGCAGCCTTCTTGAACGGCGTACCTAGGCAGCCTTCTTGATGCCTACCTGAGGCAGCCTCATGACTGCTCCTGGCAGCCTCTGGGACTGCCTACCTAGGCAACCTTCTTGACCGCCTACCTAGGCAGTCTTCTTAACTCCCTACCTAGACAGCCTTCTTAAACGCCTCACCTAGGTCATTCTTTTCTTGACTGGCCTACTTAAGGCAGTCTTCTTAACTGCCTACCTAGGCAGTCTTTTTACTGCCTACCTAGGCAGCCTTCTTAACTGCCTACCTAGGGCCAGCCTTCTTGATTGCCTACCTAACAGACCTTCTTACTGGCGTACCTAGGCAGGCCTTCTCGACTGCCTCCCTAAGGCAGTTTCTTAACTGCTACCTAGGCCGGCCTTCTTAGGACTGCCTACCTAGGAGCCTTCTTTAAACTGCCTACTAGGCAGTCCTTCTTGGACTGGCCTCCTAATGGCAGCCCTTCTTACTGCTACCTAGGCAGCCTTATTGACTGGCCTACCTAGGCAGGCTTCTTGACTGCCTGCCTAGGCAGCCTTCCTGACTGCCTACTCTAGGCAGCCTTCTTGACTGCTACCTAGGCAGCTTTTTGACTGGCCTACCTAGGCAGCCTTCTTGACTGCCTACTAGGCAGCCTTCTTGACTGCCTACTGAGGAAGTCTTAACTTCCTACTTAGGCAGCCTTCTTTACTGGCCTTACTAGGCAGCCTTCTTGACTTCCTACCTAGGAGCCTTTCTTGCATATTACTACGGCAGGCCTTCTTGTAATGCCTACCGGGTGGCAGCCTTCTTTGACTGCCTGCCTACGGGGCAGGCCCTTTTGACTGCCTACCTAGGCAACCTTCTTGACTGGCTACCTTGGCAGCCTTCTTGACTGCCTGCCTACGCAGCCTTTTGCTTGATGGCCTACCTAGGCAGCCTTCTTATGTGCCTACTAGGCAGCTTCCTTGATACTGCTCCTACTAGGCAGCCGTTCTTGCCTTCTACTTGGGCAGCCTTTTGACTGCTCCTAGGCAGCCTTTCGACTGCCTACCTAGGCAGCCTTCTTGACTGCTGCCAGGGCAGCCTTCTTGACCTGCCTACCTAGGCAGACCTTTCTTGACATGCTACCTTAGGCCCGCCTTCTTGACTGCCTACCTAGGCAGCCTGTTTTGACTGCCTACCTAGGCAGCCCTTCTTTGACTGCCTACCTAGGCAGCCTTCTTGACCGTGCCTTGACCGCTAGGCAGCCTTCTTTGACTGGGCCTACCTGGGCAGCCTTGTTAACTGGGCCGACCTAGGACACGCTTCTTGCCATCTGCCTATCCTAGGCAGCCTTCTTGACTGCTACCTAGGGCAGCTCTTCATATCAACCTGTCCTACTAGGCAGACTCTCTTGTTGCCCACCCTAGGCAGCCCTTTCTTCGCACTCGCCTACTAGGCAGCCTTTTTGACTGCCTACCTAAAGCCCCAGCTTTCTTGCTGCCTACCTAGGCCATGCCTTCTTGCACTGCCTACATAGGCAGCCTTCTTGACTGCATGCCTTAGGCAAGCCTCTTGACTGCCATCACTAGGCAGTCCTTCTTAACTGCTAAACTAGGTTGCCTTCTTGACTGGCCTAACCGGCCTTTCTTAACTGCCCACCTAGGCAGCCTTCTTGACTGCTACCTAGGTCTTCTTAACTGCCTACATAGGCGGCCTTCTTGACTGCCTACCTTAGGCAGTTCTTCTTAACTAGGCCTACCTAGGCAGCCTTCTTACTGCCTACCTAGGGCAGCTTGCTTGACTGCCTACCTAGGCAGTCTTCTTAACTGCCTACCTAGGCCGCCTTCTTGACTGCCTACTAAATCAGCCTTCTTAACTGCCCTACCTAGGCAGCCTCCTTGACTGCCTACCTAGGCAGTTCTTCTACTGCCTAACCCTAGGCAAGCCTTCTTTGACTGCCTACCTAGCCGTCTTCTTAACTGCCTACCTAGGCAGGCTTCTTGACTGCCCTACCTAGGCGCCTTCTTAACTGCCTACCCTAGCAGTGCCTTCTTTGACTGGCCTACCTTGGCACGCTTCTTAACTGCCTACTAGGCAGCCTTCTTGACTGCTACCTAGGCAGCCTTCTTGAACTGCTAGCCTAGGCAGCCTCTTTGACCTTGCCTACCTAGGCGCCTTCTATGCTGCCTAACTAGGCAGTCTTTTTAACTTGCTACCTAGGGCACGCCTTCTCGATTACTGGCTCTCGGCCTTGCTTGCTGCCAATCCTAGGCAATCTTCCTAAACTGGCGCTACCTAGGCGCCTTCTCTTGATGCTTACCTTAATTCAGCCCTCATAGACTGCTACCGCTAGGACCGTTCCTTCTTGACTGCCTATCTAGCCAGTCTTCCTTAACTGCCTACCTAGGCAGGCCTTCTTGCTGCTACCTAGCAGCGCTTCCTAACTGCCCTACCTAGGCAGCTTCTAAGACTGACTACTAGGCAGCACTTCTTGCTCCTACCTCGGCAGCTTTCTTGATGAATACCTAGGCAGTCTTCTTAACTGCTACCTAGGCAGCCTTCATGACTGCCTAATTAGGCAGCCTTGACTGCCTGCTAAGGCAGCCTTCTTGACTGCCACGTAGGCAGCCTTTTCATAACTGCCTACTAGCAGCCTTTTTTGCACTTGCTATGACCTAAGGCAGGTCTTCTTCAATTTCTACTAGGCAGCCTTTGTGGACTGTCTACTAGGCAGACCTTTTTTAACTGCTACCATAGGCAGCCTTCTTGAACTGCTTACCTAGGCAGTTTCTTAAATTCCTACACGTAGGATAAGCTTCTTGACTGTCTACCTAGGCAGTCTTTCTTGACTGCCTATCTAGGCAGTCTTCTGGGAAGTGCCTACCTAGGCGCGCTTCTTTGAATGCCTACCATAGGCAGCCTTCCTTGATGCTACTAGGCAGCCTTCTTGACTATAATTACCTTATCAGCCCTTCTGGAATGCCAACCTCCGGCAGCCTTCTCGATGCCTACCTTCGGCAGCCTTCTGGTGAACTGCTTCTAGGCAGCCTTCCTTGACTGCCTACTAGGCAGTCTTCTTACTGCCTACCTAGGCAGCCTTCTTGATGCTAAACTGGGCGCCTTTTAACCTGGCTACCTAGGCCGCCTTCTTGAATGCCTACCTAATCAGCCTTCTTAACTGCTACCTAGGCAGCCTTCTTGACTGGCCTACCTAGGCAGTCTTCTTGGACTGCCTACCTAGGCAGCTTCTTGACTGCCTACCTAGGCGCCTTCTTGACTGCCTTTCTAGGCAGCCTTCTTGAATGACTATGCCTACCTAGATAGCCTTCTTGACTGCCTACCTGGCAGCCTTCTTGACTGCTACCTAGGCAGCCTTCTTGACTGCCTAGCTAGGCAGCCTTCTTGACTGCGCTGCCTAGGCAGCCTTCTTGGACTGCCTACCTATGGTCGCCTTCTTGACTGCTACCGTAGGCCAGCCTCTTGACTGCCTACCTAGGCAGCTCTCTTAACTGCCGTATCCTAGGCAGCTTCTTAACTGGCTACCTAGGCAGCCCTACTTCATGACTCGCCTACCTCGGCACTCTTCTTAAACGTGCCTACTAGTCAGCCTTCTTACCTGCTAACTAGGCAGCGCCTTCTTGACTGCTGCCAGGCAGACTTCTTGATGCCCTACTAGGCAGCCTTCTTGACTGCCTACTAAGCAGTCTTCTCTTGACTGCCTACCTAGGCACCTTTTTGACTGCCTACCTAGGCGCTTCTTGACTGCCTACCTAGGCAGCCTTTTTGATGCTTACCTAGGCAGCCTTCTTGACTGCCTACTTAGGCAGCCTGTTGACTGCCTACCAAGGCAACCTTCTTGACTGCCTACTAGGCAGCCATTCTTGACGCCTCCTAGGCAGTCTTCTTAACTTTCTACCTAGGCAGTCTTCTTGATTGCCTGAACTAGGCAGCTTTCTTGACTGCCTACCTAGGCATGCTTCTTTTACCTGCCTACCTAAGCAGCCTTCTTGACTGCTACCTAGGCAGAGCTTGCTTGACTGCCTACCTAGGCATGCTTCTTGACTGCCTGCCTAGGCAGGCTTCTTAGACTGCCTACCTAGGCGGCTCGTTAACTGGCCATAACAGGTTGCCTTTCTTGGACTGCTACCTAGGCAGTCTTGCTAACTGCATACGCTAGGCAGCCTTTTTGATTGAGCTGCCTACCTAGGTAGGCCTTCTTAACTGCTACATAGGCGGCCTTCTGACTGCCACGCCTGAAGGCAGTCTTCTTTAACTACCTACCTACGGCAGCTTCTTTACTGCCTTCCTAGGCAGCCTTCTTGGCTGCCTACCTAAGCAGTCTTCCTAACTGCCTACCTAGGCAGCCTTCTGAACTGCCTACCTAATCAGCCTTCTCTAACTGCCTACCTAGCAGCCTTCTTGACTGCTACCAGGCAGTCTTCTTAACTGCTTACTAGGCAGCCTTCTTGACTGCCTACCTCAGCCGTCTTCTTAACTGCCTACCTACGCAGACCTTTCTTGATGCTACTCTCAGGCAGCCCTTCTTAAACCTGTCTACCTAGGCAGCCTTCTTGGACTGCCTACCTTGGCAGCCTTCTTAACTGCCTACCTAGGCACACCTTTCTTGACTGCCTACCTAGGCAGTCCTCTCTTTGACTGCCTACCTAGGCAGCCTTCTTTTCTTCCTCCCTAGGCCGGCCCTCTTTATTGCCTTACCTGCAGTCTTTTTTATCTCTGCCCCCCACGCAGGCTTCTTTTCTTGCTACCCTACGGCAGCTTCTTGATGCCAACCTAGAGCAATCTTTCAAACTAACTGCTAACCTAGGCAGAACCTTCTCTGAACTGGCCTACCTTATCAGCCCTCCATACTGCTACCTAGGAAGTGCTTCTTGCGACTGCCTATCTAGGCCAGCCTTCTTAACTGCCTACCTAGGCAGCCTTCTTGACTGCCTACCTAGGCAGCCTTCCTAACTGCCTACCTAGGCAGCCTTCTAGACTGCCTACCTAGGCAGCCTTCTTGACTTCCTACCTAGGCAGCTTTCTTGACTGAATACCTAGGCAGTCTTCTTAACTGCCTACCTAGGCAGCCTTCTTTACTGCCTACCTAGGCAGCCTTCTTGACTGCCTACCTAGGCAGCCTTCTTGACTGCCTACCTAGGCAGCCTTCTTACTGAACTACATGGCAGCCTCTACTGACTGCTTTACCTAGCGCCAGTCTTCTTAAATTCCTACCTAGGCAGCCTTCTTGACTGTCTACCTAGGCAGCCTTTTTAACTGCCTACATAGGCAGCCTTCTTGACTGCTTACCTAGGCAGTCTTCTTAAATTCCTACCTAGGCAGCCTTCTTGACTGTCTACCTAGGCAGTTTTCTTGACTGCCTACCTAGGCAGTCTTCTTAACTGCCTACCTAGGGCAGCCTCTCTTGACTTGCTACTAAGGCAGCCCTTCTTGGAACTGCCTACCGGTAGGCAGCCTTCTTTGGACTTAACCCTTGGCAGCCTTTCTCTGAATGTCCCTAGGCAGCCTTCTTGAGCTGCCTATCTCCTTGGCAGCTTCTTGGACGCCTGCCTAGGTCGCCTTCTTGCTGCCTACTATGGGCAGTCTTCTTAGACTGCCTACCTAGGGCAGGCCTTCTTGACTGCCTACCTACGCAGCCTTCTTAACTGCCTACTAGGCAGCCATCTTGACTGCCTACACTATTGCATCTTCTTAATGCCTACCTAGCAGCCCTTTCTTGATGCCTACCTAGGCAGTCACTTCATAACTGCTACCTAGGCAGCCTTTCTGACTGCCTACCTAGGCAGCCTTCTTAACTGCCTACCTGGGGAAGCCGTCTTGTACTGCCTACTAGGCGTCTTCCTCATACTGCCACATAGCAGCCTTCATTTGACTGCCTACCTAGGCAGCTTTCATGACTGCCTACCTAGGCAAAGCCTGGTGCTGCACTGCCTACCTAGGCAGCCTTCTTGACTGCTACTAGGCAGCCTTCTTGACTGTCCTCCTAGGCAGTCTTCATAACTGCCTACCGGATGCAGCCTTCTGCAGTCGTAACCTACCTAGCAGCCTTTCTTGGACTGCCTACCTAGGGCAGCCTTCTGGACTGACCTACCTAGGCAGTTCCTTCTTAACTGCCTACCTAGGCAGCCTTCTTGACGACCTACCTTAGGCAGCCTTCTTAACTTCCTACCTAGGTAGCCTTTCTTGGACTGCCTGACTAATCAGCCTTCATTAACTGCCTAACCATTAGCAGCATTCTTGAGTTGCCTCACCGTAGGAGCTCTTAACTGACCTACCTAGGGCAGGCCTATCTTGACTGCCTACCTAGCAGCCTTCTTAACTGCCTTACTAGGCAGCCCTTTTGGACTGCCTACCTAGGCAGTTCTCTTTTTAACTGCTTACCTAGGCAGCCTTTGACTGCCTACCTACGGCAAGCTTTGGTGACTGACCTAACACTAGACAGCCCTTACTTTACCTGCCTACCTTGCGCAGCCTTCTTGACGCTTTCCTAGGCAGCCTTCTTGAGCAGCCTACCTAGGCAGCCTTCTTGACTGCCTACCTAGGGCAGTCTCTTAAACTGCCTACCTTAGGCAGCCTCGTCTTGACTGCCTACCAAATCAGCTTTTAACTGCCTACCTAGCAGCCTTCTTGACTTGCCTACCTAATCAGCCTTCTTAACTGCCTACCTATGCAGCCTTCATGACTGCCTATCTAGGCAGTCTTCTGAACGGCCTACCTAGGCTGCCTTCTTTACTGCCTAAATAGGCAGCCTTCTATAACTGCCTTACCTAGGCGGCCTTCTTGATTGCCTACCTAGGCAGTCTTCTGAAACTGCCTACCTAGGGCAGCTATCTTACTGCCTACCTAGGGCAGCCTTCATTGCATGCCTACCTAATCAGCCTTCTTAACTGCCTACCTAGGCAGCCGTTCTGATTGCCTACCTAGGTAGTTTCTTCTTAACTGCCTACCTAGGAGCCTTCTTGACTGCTACCTATGGCAGCCCTGCTTAACTGACTCACCTAGGCTAGCTTCCGATGCCTACACTAGGCAGTCTTCTTAACTGCCTACTAGGCAGCTTCCTTGACTGCCTACCTAGGCAAGCCTTTTTGACTGCCTACCTAGGCAGCCTTCTTAACTGCCTACCTTGGCAGCCTTCTTGACTGCTTTCCTAGGCAGCCTTCTTGACTGCCTACCTAGGCAGCCTTCTGACTGCCTACCTAGGCAGCCTTCTTAACTGCCTACCTTGGCAGCCTTCTTGATGGCCTTCCTGCCTTCTTGACTGGCCTACCTAGGCAAGCCTTCTTGATTGCCTACCTAGGCAGCCTCTTGACTGCCATGCCTAGCAGCCTTCATTGACTGCTAAGCCATAGGCAAGCCTTCTTGATGCCTCCTACGGCAAACCTTTCTTGACTCCCTACCTAGGCAGTCTTTCTTAACTGCCTACTAGGCAGCCTTCTTGATGCCTACCTAGGCATCCTTCTTAACTGCCTACCTAGGCAGAATTCTTGACTGACCTAGGCAGCCTTCTTAACTGCCTACCTAGGCAGCCTTCTCTACTGCCTACCTAGGCAGCCTTTATTACTGCCTACCTAGGCAGGCCCTCTTGACTGGCCAACCTAGGGCAGTCTTTCAACTGCGCTACCTTAGGCGCGCTTCGTCCTGTCCTACCGTAAGCAGCGATGCTTGAACTGCCATACTAGGAAGCCTTCTTGACTGCCTACCTGAGCAGCCTTCTTGAACTAATTACCTAGGCAGCCTTCTTGACTGCCTAGCCTAGGCCAACCTTCTTGACTGACTCTAGGCCGTCTTCTTAACTGGCTACCATAGGCAGCCTTCTTGAACTGCCTAATATGCGCCTTCGTTGACTGGCCTACCTAGGCAGCCTTCTGACTGCGCTACCTAGGCACCTTCGTGACTGCTACTAGACAGCCTTCTAATTGCCACCTTGCAGCCTTCTTGACTGCCTGCTAGGCAGCCTTTCTTAACTGCCTACCTTAGCAGCCTTCTTGACGCCTACCTAGGCAGCCTTCTTGAACTCTACCTAGGCAGCTTCTTGACTGCCTTACCTAGGTAGGTCGTCTTAACTTGCCTACTAGGAGCGCTTCTGACTGGCTTACAAGGCAGCCCTTCGTTAACTGACCTTACCTAGCAGCCTTTCTTAAACTGCCTCCTAGGCAGCCATTCTGACTGCCGTACCTAGCAGCCCTTCTTGGGACTACTATACCTAGCAGCCTTCTTGAATGGCCTACCTAGGCAAGCCTTTCTTTGAGTTGCTTACCTGGCAGCCTATCTTGACTTGCCTTGTACTAGGCAGCCTTCTTGACTGCGCCTACCTAGGCAGCCTTCTTCAACTGCACCTACCTAGCAACGCATGACTGCCTACTAGGCGCCTTCTTGACTGCCTGTGCCTTAGGACTTCTTGGACTGCCTACCTTGCAGCCTTCTTTGAACTGCCTGAATAAGGCAGCCTCTTAACTGCCTACCTAGGCAGCCTTCTTAACTGCTACCTAGGCAACCTTCTTGACTGCATACCGCCTTCTTGACTGCCTGCCTGGGCAGCTTCTTGACTGGCCTACCTGGCAGCCTTCTTGACTGCCTGACCTAGCAGCCTTCATGACTGCCTACTAGGCAGCCTTCTTGACTGTTTGCTAGGCAGTCGTCTTAACTGCCTACCTAGGCAGCCTTCTTTAACTGCCTTACCTAGGCAAGCCTTCTTGAAATGGCCTACTCTAGCAGTTTTCTGGAACTGCCTACCTAGGCAGCCGTCTTTGACTTCCTACTAAGGCAGCCTTCTTAAACTGCCTAACCTATGGGGCAGCTTCTTGATTGCCCATACCTAGGCAGTGCTTCTTGAACTGCCTACTAGGCAGCTATCTTTACTGCTACTAGCAAGCCTCTTGACTGCCTTACCTAATCAGCCCACCTTCATTAATGCCTCACCTACGCAGCATTCTTGATTGCTACCTAGGCAGTATTCTTAACTGCCTACTAGGCAGCCTTCTTGACGCCTACCTCAGGCAGCTTCTTAACTGCCTACCTAGGTAGCCTTCTTGACGACCCCACCGACCCGGAGGCAGTCTTACTCCAAACTGACCTACCTAGCAGCCTTACTGACTGCCTCCTAGGCAGCCCTTTTTGACTCACTACCTAGGCGCCTTCTTAACTGCCTACCTTGGCAGCCTTCTTGACTGCTTTACTAGGCAGCCTTTTGACTGCCTACCTAGGCAGCCTTTTTTGACTGCTACCGATGCAGTCTGCTTAACTGCTACCATAGGGCAGCCTTCCTTGACTGCCTACCAAAACTCAGCCGTTTTAACTGCCTACCTAGGCAGCCTTTCTTGACTGACCTACCTAGGCAGTCTTTCTTAACTGCACTACTAGGGCGCCTTCTTGAATGACCTACCTAGGCAGCCTTCTTGACTTCCTAACTAGGCATTGACTGCCTTACTAGGCAGCCTTCTTGATTACTACCTTGGCAGCCTTCTTGATTGCCTG
>JABUQX010057064.1:17500-27452 GCA_015478945.1 Trachelipus rathkii | reverse complement strand
TAGCTGAGGAAGTCAGGAAAGCGAAGATGGAAAGTAACAACTCAGCAAATGCTCAATAATAATAATAATAATAAATAATAATAATAATAATAATAATAATAATAATAATAATAATAATAATAATAAATATAATAATAATTAAAATTTCAATAAATAATAATAATAGTAATAATAATAATAATAATAATTTTTTTTTTTTTGGAGTGGATGTACAGGGATCCCCACAGCACACAAGAATGGCGGCTAGACCGTGTTAGCAAACTAACGACAGGGGAAATCCCTAAACACAAAACGAAAGAGGAACATGGCTGAGATGGTTAGATCTTATACAAGATGTTCAGTCCAAGAGAGGCCCAAAAAAATGCGATACACTAACGAAAATGATGTTGATTCGAAAGATGTGCTGAAGGGCGATGCTGGAAGAGGATAGTTAACGTCAAGTAAAAGAACTTGCTACGAAGGTCTGAGATGGCAACGCCAATACCCACAAGAGATGAACGACAAGTGAGAGGACCAACTGGAGCGAGCAAAAATGGCAGGTCGGGGAACCCCCCGCGACATAAGAAATCATGGGTGAGATTTGTATGACCAAGACGCAATCGAGGGCCAGGACCACCTCCAGGAGGCGACTCTTCCTACCAGATGAAGACCACCGGCCAAGGACGGGTTTGACATTCCGAAGTTGGCGCCACGAGCATCCTCCGCCCAACATGACTGCCAGCCAGAGAGGAAGCCCCGACGCAAAGAGATGGAGAAATCTGTAGCAGGGAAAATGGCCCAGGCGCACAGCTGGAGGAAGGTAACGGGCACCCGACACCCGGTTGCAGCGGCCCGTTTGGCCTTCCCCATCGGCCGTTCGTTGCCACGGAACACCCACAATGGGAGGAACCCCAACAGAAACTTCAAATGTTGTGCGCGCTGCGTGGCAACAAGCAGAGGGACTTGTTGAATGCACAGACCAACGGGTACGGGTTGACGCGTGTCAACAACGGACTGGAGCAGCGCTCGAGAGTCGAAAAGATGTATAATTACACCCACGGGCAGAAGTACTGATCCTGTCACCGCCATGGACATAGCTATTAGTTCAGCTGAAAAAAACAGACAAATAGGGCGGAAGGGTATGGGATACAGTGATGTCCGGAAACACAGCTGAAGCCCCCACCCCTTCCTCCGTCTTTGAACCATCGGTGTAAACCGCTATAGAGTCGCTATGGACCTCCGCGTGAGATACAAAGGAATCCCTCAACAGCACTGGGTGTGCCTCCGACTTATGCAAAGACTGGATCCCACTGCAGAGAGCAGGAGGCGGAGAGACCCACTGTGAACGAGTAGAGGTAAAATCAAATTGCATGACCGCTCGCTGAGGAAGGTCGAGGAAAGCAAAGATGGAAGTAACAACCCCAGCAAATGGCCAATAAGAAGGGTTGTGACGAACACGCTCTATTATAGGTGTCAAGGCCGACGAGGTAGGAACCTGAAGACGAATGAACAGCGAGCACATGAGCTGCTCCCTCCGCAGGGATAGGGGCATCACCCCGGCCTCCACCTCCAGGCTTTCCTTCGGAGAGGAACGGAATGCACCCGTGGCAATTCTCAGACCTTCAATCTGAATGGGGTCAAGAAGGTGGAGGTAGGACTGGAAGGTCTGCCCATAAATGGCACAACCATAGTCCAGTTTAGCCCGCACCAGCATGATGTATAGGTGGAGCATGGTTTTTCTGTCCGCACCCCAAGTCTTGGAGGTGAGGTTGCCGTAAGAGATCCAAAGAACGGCGGCAATTAGCTTTGAGGAGAGTAATATGAGGAAGGTACGTGAGGCGTTCATCGAGCAACAGACCCAGGAACCGCACCCTCGGCTCCACACGGATAGGGGAGCCATAGAGACGTAACTTTGGAGGCAATTGTAGGCGACCCCTACGACGAGGATTTTTCCGGAAAAGCACGGCTGTAGTTTTCGAAGTGGAGAATGTAAAGCCACGCGCAGTGCACCAGGAGGAAACCCTATGAATGACAACCTGAAGTTGAAATTCCATACAAGGAAGTTTAGCACCAGAGATGTTTACAGGGCAAGATCGTCAAAACATAGATGAGCAAGCGCACCTGACGGCGGGATCGGAATCGCACAACACCATCTGAACCAGAGGATCAGCCGAAAAATGGGCACCAGCACGCTCACGACCCCACTGCCTGCGGCCACCTTCCGTCCAGGATCAAAAACCACCTCGACAGAGCGCTAGGCACTCCACAACGACCGTGACCATACATCATCTGCGTCCTGACATTCAACCAATCTGTAAGGACAAGCGGAAGTATGCCCCTAAGTACCCAAAGTAAGTAGGCAGCTCGGAAAGACCCCACCTCCACGTGCTATCTCTCCTCTTTTCCTCCTCCGCCTTTTTTTTTTTTTTTTGTTGGGGTTTTTTGGGGGTTTTTTGGGGAAGGGGGGGAGAGATAGCACGTGGAGGTTGGGGGTTTTGCGGAGCCTCCACTCTTTGGGACTTAGGGGGCAACTTCCCCTATTCCTTCAGTTGTTGATGTCGGACCGTTCGTTTCAGGTCCGTTGTGCCACGCTGTCGAGGCGTTTTGTCCTGGACGAAAGGGTGCCGCAGGGCAGTGTACTGAGTGTGTTGCTTTTCGCTATCGGTTTCAATGGTGTTGTCGATTCCATCCCGACCTCGGTGCGTTGCTCCATCTATGTTGACGATCTTGCCCTGTTTACATCTCTGGTGCGTAAACGCCTTGTATGAAGTCAACTTCCAGGTTGACCATCGAAGGCGTTTACCTCTGGTGCTCTGCGCGTGGCTGTAACATTTCCACGCGAAACTACAGCCGTTGCTTTGGCCGGAAAAATTCTCGTACGTAGGGGTCGCCTACCAATTGCCTCCAAAGTTCGTCTCTATGGCTCCCCTATCCGTGTGGAGCCGAGGGCTGCGGATTCTGGGTCTGTTGCTCGATGAGCACCTCACGTACCTTCCTCATATTACTCTTCTCAAAGCTACTTGCCGCCGTTCCTTGGATCTCTTACAGCACCTCACCTCCAAGACTTGGGGTGCGGACAGAAAAACCCATGCTCCACCATTACATCATGCTGGTGCGGGCTAAACTGAACTATGGTTGTGCCATATATGGGCAGACCTTCCAGTCCTACCTCCATCTTCTTGACCCCATTCAGACTGAGGGTCTGCGAATTGCCACGGGTGCATTCCGTTCCTCTCCGAGGGAAAGCCTGGAGGTGGAGGCCGGGGTGATGCCCCTATCCCTGCGGAGGAAGCAGCTCATGTGCTCGCTGTTCATCCGTCTTCAGGTTCCTACCTCGTCGGCCTTGACACCTATAATAGAGCGTGTTCGTCACAAACCCTTCTTATTAGGCGCATTTGCTGGGGTTGTGACTTCCCATCTTAGCTTTCCTCGACCTTCCTCAAGCGAGACGTCATGCAATTCTGATTTACCTCTACTCGTCCACAGTGGGGTCTCTCGTCCTGCTCCTCTGCAGTGGGATCGCAGTCTCTGCATTAAGCGGCAGCGCACCCAGTGCTGCATGAGGCCGATTCTTTGTACTCTCACGCGGAGACGTTCCATTAGCGACTCTAATAGCGGTTTCCACGATGGTTCAAAAGACGCGAGGAAGGAAGGGGTGGGAGTTTCAGCTGTGTTTCCGGACATCACTGTATCCCATACCCTTCCGCCCTATTTGTCTGTTTTTTCAGCTGAACTAATAGCAATGTCCATGGCGGTGAACAGGATCAGTACCTTCGCCCGTGGGGGTAATTATACCATCTTTTCGGACTCTCGGAGCGCTCTCCAGTCGTTGCTTGACCGGTCAACCCGTAACCCGTTTAGGTCTGTGCCATTCAACATCCTCTGCCTTGTTGCCACGCGCAAGCGCCAACAACAGTGAGTTCGTTGGGTTTCCCTCCCATGTGGGGTGTTTCCCTGGCAACGTTTGGGCGATGGAGAGGCCAAACGGGCAAGCTTGCACACAGGTGTCGGGTGCCCAGTTACCTCTCCTCCAGCTGTGGCGCCTGCGGCCATTTCCCTGCGCTTACAGATTTCTCCATGCTCTTTGCGTCGGGCTTCCTCTCTGGCTGCAGTCATGTTGGAAGCGGAGAACGATGCTCGTGGCGCCGAAACCTATCGGAATGTTTCAAACCCTCCTTGCCGGTGGTCTTTCATCTTGTAGGAAGAGTCGCCTCCCTGGAGGTGTGGGGTTGGTCCTGGCTCAGATTGCGCTCTCATGCGTGAAACAAAACTCTCACCCATGGATTTTCCCGTGTCGCGGGAGCATACACCAAACTGCCCCATTTTTGCCTCCTCCATGTTGTTCCTCTCACTGCTCGTTCATCTCTTGTGATTGCGTTGCCCGCATTCTGGCGGACCCGTCGCTTAGGCAATGTATCTTTCACTGACCGATGACTATAAACATCCCTCTCAGCATCGCCTTCAGCACATCCTTAATCCCGAATCAAACAACTCCCATTTCTCGTAGTGATCGCATTTTTGCCTTCCTCTTGGAACTGAACATCTTATATACGATCTAACCATCTCAGCCTTGTTCCTCTTTCGTTTTGTTAGGGATTTCCCCTGTCGTTAGTTTGCTAACACGGTCTAGCCGCATTCTTGTGTGCTGTGGGGATCCCTGTACATCCACTCCAAAAAAAAAAAAAAAAAAAAAATTATTATTATTTTTTTATTATTTTTTTTTATTACTATTATTATTATTATTATTATTATTATTATTATTATTATTATTATTATTATTATTATTATTATTATTATTATTATTATTATTATTATTATTATATTGACCATTTGCTGGGGTTGTTACTTCCATCTTCGCTTTCCTCGACCTTCCTCAGCTAGCGGTCATGCACTATGATTATTCTCCTCTACACATTCACTTATGGGTTTATCCGCCTCCTAGCTCTCTGCCCAATGGGAATCCAGTCTTTGACTAAGTCGGAGGCACACCCGGTGCAGTTGAGGGATTCCTTTCTGTCCCATGCGGAGGTCCATAGCGACTCTATAGCGGTTTACACCGATGGTTCCAAGACGGAGGGTGGGGTGGGAGCTTCGGCTGTGTTTCCGGACATCTCTGTATCTCACACCCTTCCACCGTATTTGTCTGTTTTTTCAGCTGAGCTAATAGCGATGTCCATGGCGGTGAACCGGATCACTACCTTCACCCGTGGGGGTAACTATACCATCTTTTTCCGGTTCTAGGAGCTTGGCCCTCCAGGCGTTGCTTGACCGGTCAACCCGTAACCCTTTGGTCTGTGCCATTCAACAGTCCCTCTGCTTGTTGCCTGCGCGGAACCACAACATTGAGTTCTGTTGGGTTCCCTCCCATGGGGGTGGTCCTGGTAAACGAACGGGCAGATGGAGAACAACACAAAACACCAAAAGAGTCGCCAACAGCACAGACAGGACGCACCAAATCACAACATGGTATCTCACGGCTGTGCCCACATACCTTCCCTCCTATGCTAGTGCGCATCCTGGGCACATTTCCCTATGTTATCGATTTACCCACCATCTCCTAACCGCTCGGAGGTTACCGCTCACAGGGCTGGCACAGTCACATGTTGGGCGGAGGATGCTAACGATTGGCGCAACACTCAGGAAACGTCAAACCGTCCTTGCGCCGCGTCTGGTCCTGGGTCTAGCAGAGAGACTCGGCCTACACTGGTGGTGGTCCGGGGCTCGTTTGCGTCTGAGAAAGGCGCCAATACCAAATCTCCACCCATGGCACTTTGCATTAAGTCGCGGGGGGTTCCCCCGAACCTCGCCCGTTTTAGCTCTCCAATTGTACCTCTTCACAGTCGTTATCATATCTTAGTGAATTGAGCCGTGGCCCATCTCGACCCTTACAAGACAAATTCTTCCCTAGAGTGAACAACAATATACCTCTTCAGCATCACCTTCAGCACATCTATCCGATCATCTCGCTTTCAGTAGTGATCGCGTTTTTGCCTTCCTATTGGAACTGAACATCTTGTATAAGATCTAACCATCTCAGCTTTGTTCCTCTTCCGTTCCGTTAGGGATTTCCCCTGTCGTTAGTTTACTAACACGTTATTAGCGCAACAGTCTTGGTGTGCTGTGGAGCGTCTCTGCACATTCACTCAAAAAAAAAAAAAGAATCCTCGTCATTCAAGTTGGCTCTGTGCCGTTCTTTTGTGGTCTGCGGAAGTGCACTTTCTTTCTTTTGTGTAATTTTGTTCTTGTTTGCTCCCCTCCCTTATTATTAATTATTATTATTATTATTATTATTATTATTATTATTATTATTATTATTATTATTATTATTATTATTATTATTATTATTATTATTATTATTATTATTATTATTATTATTATTATTATTATTATTATTATTATCCCCCTCACGAAGGTGGCCTCGTTGCCGTCGAGAGGGGGCACAGACACTTTTGTGTCTGCGAAGCGCCACTTTCTTTCTTTTGTTATATTTCGTTTTTGTTTACTCCCCTCCCTCATTATTGTTATTATTATTTTTATTATTTTTATTGTTATTATTTTTATTATTATTATTATTATTATTATTATTATTAATTATTATTATATTATTATTTTTTATTTTTTATTTTTTATCCTGTTCATTTTCCCGTCCCTTCTCCTCCGTTTCCTGTACGTACTACCCTACGTATCCCTGGTCTCTCTTCTGGTCTCCCCATTCCCCTGCTTCCTGGTGGCTACCGGGCTGTTGTCTCTGTGTGTGTCATGGGCCCATCTTGACCTCCTTCCTTACGTGGGTTGAGGTACAGGTTACAAACCGCGGGGGCCTTTCTCCGGGCCGCTATATTGTAGGGGACCAACCTTGCCTAACCAGTTGAGGAGGCTTGCGTCCTGCACCTTGCGCGCATAATCTTGCGGCTTCGCCGCTTATCCGTCGTGGGGGCACGGCTTTTATTTTCATCTACGGGACGACGCGGGGTAGGGTTTCTGGCTGGGAGGTGTTCTGCTCTGGGCCTGTGGTGGGCGTGGTTACGCTCCCAGGAATTATGTCTATTTTTTCATCATTTTGTGTTATTTATTGCGGTGCAGATAGTTTTACTTAAGTATTTTTTATGGGAAAAGCTAAAAAGAAGTTAAACGTTTTCAAGAAAGGCAGTAATCTCCATCTGTCGGGCTCCCAACCCGAACCCGTCCTTGGTCGTTTGGCCAGGCCAGCGACCAGTAGGGGCTTGATTGCCCTTGTGAATGAATGAAATGGTGCGTACTGCAACCACCAACCCCAGTGGTCCGCCATTTCCACTGTCCGTCTCATGGACACCCCGTCTAGACAAGCGTGAAAGGCTGTTGCTATCCTCTCGAAATGCCCTTATCTCTCAATCCTTACGTCCGCCATCTCAAGAGCCCTAGCGTCAGCAGGGTCCCGTTCCTTGACGCCAGAATAAACCTATTCCGCCGATCGCTTTCTCCGACCCCCCCTCCAGGGGTCCCAGATCTTGCATTCCTACCCGTTTTATTTTTATTGCATTCGACGTCCTCTCGTCACTATACTTTTTGTAAGCCAAGCTTTTCATTCCTAGTGATGCTTTGGAAAAGTTTGCGAAGCCTGCCCTCTTTCAAAACTACTGGAACCACAGGCTACGCAAATGAGGAACCGCTTCCCTCTTGGTGTTGTGCTGCCTCTCCGTACCCAGAAGCAACGTACTGCTTCCCTATCCCATCTAGCCAATTGGGAAAGATTCCCGTCCTTTCTAGCCTGACGGATGCTTCGTAAACACGTCGAAGGGTACATATATGGGCGGAGCCTCCTATTCCGATTATACATACACATCGCAAATACGACATCACCTATACTTCCATTATATCAAGAAATCACCAACAGTGAACCTAGCACCGAAAGTTTTTTCAAGTATCCCCCACGTAAAGGAGAAACCTCAATGCAACCACAAAACCCTACAGATCTAATTTACTACACTTTCTCTGTAGCCTTGCCCTACCAATCCAAAACGTCTAAAACTCTCGGATTTCACCACAGCACACGGATTCGGACTACCTAGTGCCAATTCCCGTGAGAAAGGTTCAAGTGCCATAAAATTTGTATTCACGTCCCAGAAATATTGTTCGTCTCCCCCACGACCATATGTCCGAATGTGGAAGTTCTCTCCACGCCGAATTGTGAATATCCTCCGCTGTTATCCTAATTGCCCAAGCGGCCCACACCCGGCCTCCTCTGTCCACTGCCCCTTTTTTGCCTTGGAGAAGGAAATCCTGGAGCAGTGCGCCATTCATAAGTATGACCGTCGAGAGGCTACCTGCCGGGCGAAGGAGAAGCTGGCTCATCTTCCTCTTTCTTATGCTGCGGCAACGTCCACTCCATCTGCGATTGCCTCTTCCGTTGCTCATCGCCCCCGTGCGTTATGTCCGGAACTTGTTCCGCTTTCACGTTCGACCGTTCGGCGCGCCGGTTAAACGGATCACCTGATTTGGTCGGTTCCTGTGGCTCTGGGGACAATTGTCCTCCCAACTCTCCTGCAATGTCCGCCGAAAATCGATATTATTTGGCCATCCCTACAACACACACTACTCTCTCTCATGCTTCTCTCCTTGTAGAGGTCCATGCAGCTCCCAAGGGGGTATCTGATTCTGCGACATGCTCCGATGGCAAACGTCCTTGGTTAATAGTCCATGCCTGGCCACGTCGAAGCATACCGAACAGTCCTCCGGAAAACACCCTGGCTTCTGTTTGCCGGGGAAACACCCAAGGCCCACTTAACGTTCGACAGTCGTGCCAAGGGTGGATCGTCCCAGAGCCAGGACATCCATACTCGCTTGCTTATTGGGCCGCGGACTTCTTGAAGCAGAAGGAACACATTTGCACTGAAGGACCTGCCTCTGTCCTGCCTAAACGGGCTCGCCGCGCTGACAGCCCGCTTGGCCGATCTCGGACCAGTGGTCAGACCTCTGCCCGTTCTGATAATTTGCTACTCACGCCGCCTAAGCCCGCTTCGCTTCTACATTATTCAAGCGATTCTGAAACTTTTTCGGATGCCACGATGGACTCTTCGGACTACTCTTCTTCCGTGGGAGTGTCACGTGCTGACACTGGGGTCCCGCCCAAGGGGAGGTCCGAGGAGGTATCGATTGACACCTCGCCCGCTCGCAGTCTTCCTTCGGGTAGACGTGGCGCCGCTTCGATGTGTGTTGAGGGTGGGTTGGCTGCTGGTGGACGCAGGAGGATGGAGGAGTCTTCCCTTCCTGCCTCTTCCCCTCCGCCCCCTTTGACTTCGGACCCGTCGACTGAGCCATCTGGCTCTACTCGGGCGCGGATTGCTTCCGAGATTTTGACTGCGGACGCCATACACTCGTCTTCCAATGTGTCTCCTATCACTCCCGCCGACACCATTCCTACTTGTCCTCCTCTTCCATCTTCCCCA
This sequence comes from Trachelipus rathkii, assembly GCA_015478945.1. Lineage (NCBI taxonomy): Eukaryota > Metazoa > Arthropoda > Malacostraca > Isopoda > Trachelipodidae > Trachelipus > Trachelipus rathkii. The sequence goes on along the minus strand of JABUQX010057064.1, from coordinate 18,048 downwards.
GCCTCTGTTAGGGCACCTCCTGGAGGGACACAGCCCCCTTCCCAGACTGCTAAGAAGTCTGGCAGGGGTGCGCCAGCTGGGAGGAATGTTCGAAATGTGGAGTGTGACTTCTTTTGGGCGAGGCCCCTCTCTGATGTGACCAGGAACTCCTGTCGTAAACAGGATGTCACAATATCCCTGCCTGCGTTGATCTTCCTCTCCCCCCGGGGTTTGAGGTTCCTGTTGGTAGGTCGTCCGACGGATCACGAGACCATCCGAATTTATCCTCTGAGAAGAGAAGACTGCCACATCCCAAAACATCGTGACTATTGTCACGGATCGTCCTGACCATTGATTGTTTCCCGTTTATGGCACGTTTCATCCAATGGAACTGCCGCGGATACTTTGCTAATTATGAGGAACTGAAGAGATTACTTGTCGATCATCAGCCCTTGGCTGTTTGTTTACAGGAGTTGCAACTTCGTGACCGAGACCTTTTGCAACCTTCAAGGTACAGGGAACCCCTTCTTTCCCTGAATCGTGGAGCCAGCGACAGAGGTGGGGCAGCG
>JABUQX010057064.1:0-2500 GCA_015478945.1 Trachelipus rathkii | reverse complement strand
GCTGGATCATCGATGTAAATAGATCCACGCCAATGTTCTCTAAACGATCTAATAAATTTTTGCACATCCATAGAAGCCAAGAACTGCTTAATAATAGTTTCATGATCGTCTGTTAACATTTTTTTAAATGTATAATATTCCAGATACAACGTATAATGCGCTACAGTGACATAATTAGTCAGTATTTCCGTTTTCTTCAAATGCCTTAATATTTTCTTACGCGCCTCTGACAGATATTTTATCTGCGGTAGACCATTAATATAGAATCCGTAAGATGTAGGTTCATATACACCCGTTTCACTACACATCCGCCATATTCTAATTTCCATACTGTAAGTATTTAGATATTTGGAAAAAGCTAAAGTGAGCTGCTTACCATCGCTTCTACTAATGAGTGTTTCAGGTTGAAACCTTCATTGACCAATCTTCAGCGTGTTTACATATACTGAGTAATTCTTCTACACTCATAAAGACACGCTTGCCTGTAGAATATGTCGAGTGATGAAATCCTGTGAAATATTCAAAGCCATTAAAATTTCTTTTATATATGAACGAAACACTACTCCTTGGGATCTTGATTACCCACTGAATAATATCTTGTATGGCGGTATATCTGTTAAGACGGATCATGATGTAGGTAGAGAGAGCACGACCTTATAACACATCCAAAGACTAAATACTCGTGATCTTTTAAATAAGTTTAAAGATATAAGATAATACGATAAATCTTATGGCTGTGATTGGAAGAAATGAACCAATCACGGTAGACGATGTTATTCACCGAAACGAAATAACCTTAGTTTTAACTTAGCTTTTGTTGGTTCGACGTAGTATAGCTGAAAACTTTTATTTAAGTCCGTGTTTTAAAGCTTAGTGAAAATATAAAAGGCATACGATTGAATAGAGTAGGTGTGATATATTTAATAGTAATAAGTTTGTACTACTATTACAGCTACTACTACTACCCCTGTTACGGCTACTACAACTACTACTACTACTACTACTACTACTGCTACAAATGTTATACGGCCGCTGAACCAATTCTAGTTTGATGTAATCCGCTAGCATCTTTTTCTTCTAGTTCATGTATTCGGCTGCTAGGTAGTGAGAATTTTATTACTGTTACTGTTATTTTCATGAAAATGGGTGCTCAAACGATACTTAAAGCTATAAAGAAGTAAAGTATGGCTCGGTGAGAGAGGGTGTGATGGAGCCATGCAGGGGGATTATTACCCCAACGGCTTTAAGTACTTAGGGTCACTAAACATAAAAATAAGTGACTTTATTAATATATCAGGCTGAAAAATCTAGCTATGTTAGAAAATTATAAGGATGAAACGTTGTCAAGGTTAGATTCGCTGGAGAATTTTGTTAATGTCAACGTTTATCCGCAGTCCATAATGGTGTCAAATTTGATAAATATAGTTTTGGGACCTAAGTTTTTGTTGTTGTTGGCGGTTGTTGCTGCCGTTAGGATCTTATTTTTATATATATATATATATATATATATATATATATATATATATATATAAATATAATAAAAAATATCTTATATATATATATATATATATATATATATATATATATATATATATATAATATATATATATATATATTATATATATATATATATATATATATATATATTATATATATATATATATATATATATATATATATATAATATATATATATATATATATTATATATATATATATATATATATATATATATATATAATTATATATATATAATAATATATATTATATATATATATTATATATTTAATTTATATAATATATATATGAATTATATATATATATATATGATATAGTATAATATTATATATATATATATTATATATTATATATATATATATATATACTCACAGCTACTTTCATTGAAAGTGCTACTTTCATGAAAGTAGCTCATGTAAGTAAGCGTCATTGTAAGTTAGTCATAATAAGTTTTAGAAATTAAAATTATAGTTAATGCGCAGAGATATTGTTCGTTATTCTCCCGTTTTATTTTCTAATAGAGTCTATTGTTCTTTTTCAAACTTGTTTTTTTCTGTTAATTTGGAAACAAAGAACCATCTTAAACTCTCTCAACATTTAAACATAAAATGATTACCCAATCCGTGCACATATGGTCTAAACCTGAAGTTATATATACAGCTCTTACTTCCAGAAGTATATAGTAGCAATTCAAATGTTAAAAATATATATATACATATATTTATATATATATATATATATATTATATATATATATACTATATATATAATATTATATATATATATATATATAAGTATATATATATATATAATATATATAGCCGTTTAATACTCAAACTTTTCAGTAATCTCTTCTAGCGCTATGCGCATGCGTCTGCAGATAAGCCCGACCCAAAAACTCGAAGTCCATCTTTGTGTTTCTTCTTTTTCATCTTTGTTTCTTCTTTTTCTCCTTTTTTCTTCATCTTTTTTTCTACTTCCCAA
>JABUQX010057063.1:12500-16563 GCA_015478945.1 Trachelipus rathkii | reverse complement strand
AATCGATCTATTGATTTAAGTCAAATTTTTACTAAAATTGTAACGTTTTACATACCCTAAAGCAGTAAATCAGTAAATCAAACCACCATCCCGCCACCCTCCTGTCCATTCTTGATCTATTGATCTATTGATCTATTGATTCAAGTCACATTTCGAGTATCATTTTGGATAAACATAACATAAAATCAAGTTCTTTATACAAAGATCAAACAATATATGCTGACGTAACAAAGTTTTCACATTAATAAAGCTTACTTAGCATCATCTGAACTATGAATATAACCCACAACGACAAACCTAACACATCTTAAACAGGAATAAACGGTTAACGTTAACAAAGTTTCACACTTAACAACAGTAAAGTAACTAACATAACATCCAAAAACGTAACTTATTCACACTTGGTCAAGCATGTCTCTAACATAACAATGTTAATTTTACATTAACATGGTAATATTTAACAAAACTTTACCATAACATTGTGTAATTATCATACAGACCAGCGAAAGTATGCTAACGTAACAAAGTTTTCACATTAATAAAGCCAACATAACATTGCTAGAACTAAGAATATAATAACGATAAATCTGACATACCTTAAGGAAGAATAAACTGCTAACATTAACAAAGGTCCAAACTTAACAACAGTAAAGTAACTAACAAGACTCACAAAAACATAATCCATTCATACTTTATCAACCATATCTCCAACATGACAATGTTAATTTTACATTAACATAGTAATATTTAACAAAAAAAAATTTAGCATAACCTTACCTAACCAGCATAATACCTAATGGGTAAAGACAAACAAAGTAAAGTTTTACTCTCTGTAAAGCTAAACTATGAACATAACATACTTAACACACAACAACCAGACGAATAAACAGCTATCATTAACAACTTAGTCAATAAAGCGAACATATGCGGGATTTTACATCAACATAGTAATATTTACCAAAAATTTATCATAACCTTACCTAACCATCATAGTACCTAACGGGTAAAGACAAACAAAGTAAAGTTTTTAGGCTTATCTCTTTTTAGACTCCGCCCCCTTTCAGAAAATACCAACTCTAAACATGAAAAATGATTTTATGCTTTAACCATTTGCATAAAGTGATGCAATACTTATTATATTTGACCCTCTGGCAGGAATACAAGCAATGTAGCAGTCGCCATTCGGTTTACGATTAAATATAAATGACACATCGTTGGGAATAACGAAACTCCTCGTGAAGATATCAACAACAGGCGTAGAGATGTGGGGAGATGTCAGCACTGCGAAAACTATCCTACTGAAGAAAATAGTGTATAAACAACCCTTAAATGTAATGAGATTCTTTCTTTCAACCAATCAGAAGAAAGTAAACAAAAATACGACGTACGAATGAGCCATATCAGTTCAAAAGGGTATATATTCTCGTTAGACAACAACAACAACAACAACAACAATAACATAGTACAAAAATAAGTTCTTTATATACTAACCAACGAATATATGCTAACGTAACATTGTTTTCACATTAATAAAGCTAACATAGCATTACCAGAACTAAGAATATAATGTACAATGACAAAGCCTAACACAGCTTACGCACGAATAAACTACTAACATTAACAAAGTTCCATACTTAACAACAGTAAAGTACCTAGCACAGCGTACAAAACGTAACCTATTCACACTTTTTTCCAGCATATCTCTAACATATCAATGTTAATTTTACATTAACACTATTGATTTACGTCGCATTTCGAGTATCATTTCGGATAAACATAGCACAAAATGAGTTCTTTATATACTAACCATCGAATATATGCTAACATAACAAGGTTTTCACATTAATAAAGCTAACATAGCATCATATTAACTAAGAAAATAATGTACAACGATGAATCTAACACAACTTAAGCCCGAATAAACTGTTAACATTAACAAAGTTCCACACTTAACACCTGTAAAGTAACTAACATTGCATACAAAACGTAACCTATTCATACTTTTTCCAAGCATATCTCTAACATATTAACGTTAATTTTACATTGACACAGTAATATTTAACAAGAATTTATCATAACCTTGTTTAATTATCATACAGACCAACGAATAGCTGTAAACATAACAAAGTTTTATCCAAACATAACACAAAAATAAGTTCTTTATATGCTAACGTAACAATGTTTTTACATTAATAAAGTTAACATAACATAACCTGAACTGAGAATATAATGTACAACGACAAACCTAACACACCATACGTACGAATAAACTACTAACATTAACAAACTTCCGCACTTGACAGCAGTAAAGTACCTAACACTTCGTACAAAACGTAACCTATTCACACTTTTCAAACATAGCTCTAACATATCAATGTTAATTTTACATTAACATCGTAATATTTAACAAAAGTTTAGCATAAACCTGTCTAATCATCATACTGACAAAGAATATAATGCTAACGTAACAAATGTTTTACATCAACTTCGTAATATTTAACAAAAAATTCATCATAACCTCGTCTAAATATCATAATCCCCAGCGAATAATTGCAAACATAACAAAGTTTTAACCAAACATAACAAAAAATAACAAATTTTACCCTGACATAACATAAAAATAAGTTCTTTGAATAAAATATCATAGTAAACCGTAATAGTTTACTGATTTTAAAGCAGTAAATCAGTAAATCAGTAAATCAAACCATCCATCCATGCAGTCCCCTACCCATCCCACCCGCCTGTGATCTATTGAACTATTGATTCAAGTCATATTTCGAGTATCATTTTGGATAAACATAGCATAAAAATAAGTTCTTTATATACTGATCTACGAATATATGCTTAACCAACAAAGTTTTAGCATCAATAAAGCTAACATATCATAACCGCAACTAAGAATATAATGTACAAATGCAATCCTAACATACCTCGCGTATGAATAATCAGCTAACATCCTAAAAATTCCCTACTTATCAAAGGTAAAATAGCTAACAGGTCATACAATACTCGATATGTTCCCACTTTTCGCGCTTATCAGCAACAGGTAAAGCCGTATTATCTAACAAAATCCCTTAACAAAGTGACCAACCTATCAAAGATACCAACATCTTGAACTATGAATTGACACTATCTTCATCAAAGTGTCACTCGTTTCGAGTATAACATCATTTGACATATGAATAATCGTAGACATTAGCAAAATTCTAGGTCAAACCTAACATTACTCAACAAAAACTTAACCTAGGCTCACGTTTCTAACACATCATCGTCAGTTAACACAGTAATATCTTACAAAAACTCATCATTTCTCTAACAAATCAGTGTTATTTTCACATTGTCATAGTAATATTTAACATAACGTACCTAACTTACGAATAAACAGTTTTCATTAACCAAGAGTATCTAAAGCAACACATTACCTTCCAAGAGAAATCCCAGGGGGATGCGCCCCTTGAAAGGGTGTGAATCCTGCGAGGGGGATCACCCCGAAGGGGTGTAAGCGGGCTTAAGATATGTCAGGTTTGTCGTTGTATATTATATTCTTAGTTCTAGCAATGTTATGTTGGCTTTATTAATGTGAAAACTTTGTTACGTTAGCATACTTTCGCTGGTCTGTATGATAATTACACAATGTTATGGTAAATTTTTGTTAAATATTACCATGTTAATGTAAAATTAACATTGTTATGTTAGAGACATGCTTGACCAAGTGTGAATAAGTTACGTTTTTGGTTGTTATGTTAGTTACTTTACTGTTGTTAAGTGTGAAACTTTGTTAACGTTAACCGTTTATTCCTGTTTAAGATGTGTTAGGTTTGTCGTTGTGGGTTATATTCATAGTTCAGATGATGCTAAGTAAGCTTTATTAATGTGAAAACTTTGTTACGTTAGCATATATTGTTTGATCTTTGTATAAAGAACTTGGTTTTATGTTATGTTTATCCCAAATGATACAAGAAATGTGACTTGAATCAATAGATCAAGAGATCAATAGATCAAGGATGGACAGGAGGGTGGCTGGATGGTGGTTTGATTTACTGATTTACTGCTTTAGGGTATG